>OZ030006.1:65193631-65456131 GCA_964023405.1 Apodemus agrarius | reverse complement strand
CATCAGCTCCGAGCCTTTGGTTCCTTCTGAGACGTCAGAGAGCTGAAGCAGAGACTAAAAGTCCCCTCCCCGGAGAACTTGGTGCAGCAGGGTCCAGTGAGTAGTAAACACCCAGGGGGGAGGGGCAGAGGAGCCTCAGTGTAGAGGGTGGTGCTGGATGAGGCCTGTTTCCAAGGGGGGAAGCAGGGGCAAGCCTGGTCGGGAACCCTGGTTCCGGGGCGGGGGTGGGGGTGGGGGCTCTATGCCTGACAGAAAGCAACATGCTTGATACCCACTACACCTCTCCTGTGTAAGGTGTTCAGTGCTACCACCCAAGCCTGGTTTCCATGTTGCATCAACTTCCATAATAGACCGCTGGCATTTAGGCTTCCCCTTCTGCCCTATGTAAGAGCCAATGGAAATTTAAAACTAGCCAAAGTATGGTTCTATCCTGCTGAAAACCTTCAACAGTGTCTAGCAATGCAACCTAAACCTTTCCTCTTCTCCCAAAGGGGAATCCCAAGTGGATTCTGTTCACCAACCAGAGGAAATGTCTTACCTCAGCCACACAGCCCTACATTTGAGCTATGCTAAAAAGTGTGCTGTGCTTTTTAAACTAGAGGAGCATGCTTCACAGTGGGGCCTTTGCATGTGATCTCTTGCCCAAGATGGCCCCCGAGTTTCTGGTTGTCAATTCATATGTCATCCTTAGAGAAAGAGAGAGATAGAGATAGAGAAACAGAGAGAGAGAGAGAGAGAGAGAGAGAGAGAGAGAGAGATCATCTCTGGCTTCTTGTAAAGCAGTACCTGCCCTAATGGTTTTTTTTTTTTTTTTTTGGTTTTTCGAGACAGGGTTTCTCTGTAGTCCTGGCTGTCCTGGAACTCACTCGGTAGACCAGGCTGGCCTCGAACTCAGAAATCCGCCTGCCTCTGCCTCCCAAGTGCTGGGATTACAGGCGTGCGCCACCACGCCCGGCTCGCCCTAATGGTTTTAAAAGTCTCATGTGTAGATGTTTTTAGAACGGCCACTAGGAAAGAGGGGAGATGCATGAGAGACCCCCAGCCCTTTTGCCTCTGTTGGAGCAGAACAGCTCTGCTTTGATCTGTTTCCATGACGAATTTCACTGTGAGAAAGCTTTCCAAGACACATGCCATTTAAAGACCTCCGGCTTGCTTTAGGTGTGCCACTGCATGTGCCGTCCTCGGGGTGGCAAAGCCCAATGGCGGCTCTGCTAATGACCAGCCCGTCTGTACCTTTGGCAGAAATGCCCCCCCCCGCCCCCGCCTGCTGGCCCTGCAAGAAGCCTCTGACTTCTGAACACAGTCTCTAGGCAGCCAGCCATAGCCAGTCAGTCCCAGCTGGTAGGAATGAGAAATAAAACCTAATTAGCCTCTTGGTGCCAGGATTCTTGCTGCTCTGGGCTCAGAGTTCAGGAGTCCGGTTAGAATCGGATATGGTGCCATTCCAAGAAGCTGAGAGTTTACCCTGACGAGACCTGCTGGCGTGCAGACGGTGCCAACCCACAGGCCGGTACTGTCTGATGCCCCTATTTGTAAACTCTACCTGCAGGCAGGAAGCCACAGCCCAGGACAGCAACTGGTGGTGCGTCTGAGTGCTGCCCCTGCTGCGCCCGCAGTGAGTGCCCGCTTCCTCTCTCGTCTGTCAACCTCAGGTACTTCCAGGAAGCACACATCTAATTTTGCAGCTACCCACCCTGTGCTGCATGCTCCTGTCTCGGAGCCTGTCAATGCCTGGCTACGAAAAGAAAAGGAGGATCTATCTCAGGTTCTAAAACTGTTTATCTAAATGATGGCCTTTAGTCCAATAAGGGCAAAGGGCAAAGGGCAAAGGTATGGGGCAGGGCAGGTGGCCTGCAGTCAGTGCTCCAAGTGAAGTGTGCAGGCAGCTGGCCTCTGAGCTTTCTCACAGAAGTCCCCTCCCCCCTTCCTGAAGTAAGCGTGAGGCTCCCTCCCCCTCCCTGGACGTTCAGAGAGGACCCGGAATTCTGGTGCAGGAACATCACTGTCTCCCTTCCATAGAGGCGCTCCCTAACGAGACACTCCCACCCCAGGGCCCACAGATGTGCCCCCTAATGAAACACCCCCACTCCAGGGCCCACAGATGCCGGCTTTAGAATAGGCAACCTCCCTTGCCTCTTTGTCTCTGAGAGGCCTGCACTCTGAAGGTTAACCGGTTAAGCCCTTCCCTGATGCAGCGGACGCCTGTCCTTGGGAAAGAAGCAAAAACCAAACACCCGAAGGGAGGTTAGGGTCCCCCGGTTGGATCATGAAAGGAGTCAGTAAAACACACTAGTTCCTGATAGAACCATAAAGTTACTCCTTAGGTCAGAGTTCCCCCTCCAAAGAATCCCTGACTATGCCGTATATAAAGGCTCGGGGTCGCACTCCTGCCCTGTGCGGTAGGAAGGTTTGCAATCCGAGCGAGTCGTGTTAATAAAGAGACTCTTTATTCTGGGCCCAGTCATTCTTGAGCTCTCCTGGGGGGTCCCGTGGAATTGCTGATACAAGTATGTGCAGTTCCCACATCAGCCAGAAGAGGGCACAAGATCCCCCAGGTCCGGAATTAACAGAAGGTTCTGAGGGGCCATGTGGATGCTGGGCTTCGAACATCAGTCCACTGGAACAGTTTCCTGCCCAAATTCCCAACTCCTGTTCTTACTCCAAATATGGCGTCCCTCTCCACCTCCTTCACGTTAGTACCATGTCCAGTTAATGTTTCTGGTTGCCAAATACTAGCGCCCCGCTTTCTCTCTCGCTAGCTGACAGCCTCCTCCTGCTTAGATACCTCTGTGTTTCCAAGCTGCCCCGAAGCCAGGTGTTCTCGTGCTTCGCTGACTGTTTCCTCCGGTCTTCCTAGGTGTGTCTCCGCCCCCACTGACTGCTTTCGACTTGTCGGTTCCTGCTTATCCTCTTGGACTACATTACACACTCTGGCAACAAATTGCTCTTCCCTGGCCAGAAATTGACCTAATACGTGACTGAGCTCTCGGACCCCAGGAACATGGCATGTCCCTCTGGGCAGACAGAAGGCTCAGCGCTACTCCTATACTATCATGTGCATATTTTCGCCCAATATTTTCGCCATATGTTGGATATGGGATCCCTAAATTCGTATGTAAGTATATTTAAAGGTGGAGCCTCAGGAAGAGTAATTAGAATCAAATGAGTGGTGTTCTCATGAAAAGGAGAGGCCCGAGAGAGGGCTCAGCAGTTAAGAGCACCAGGCTACTCTTCTGGAAGACTGGTGTTCAATGCCCAGCTCGGAACTTTCTGTAACTCCAATCCCAGAGGATCTGGTGCCCTCCTGTGGTCTCTGGGGGAACTGCATATTGGTGCACAGCCATACAAAGCAGGCAAAATCCCCATACACACAGATATAAAATGTTCAAAAACTCTTTTTAAAAATGAAGAAAAAATAACTTGAATAATCACCCTTTCCCTGGCCACATGATGCCTTCTACCTTGTTGCAATGCAGAAAAGGGTCCCCACCGAGGGCTGGTGTCACGGTTTTGGACTTGGCAGGCTCCAGAAGCACCCAGCCTGAGGTGGGTATATGGTATACATACACCCTGAGAAATGCATCATTATGCAATGGTAACTGCAAGAATATCAAGAAAGTATATGGAAATGGGAGAAAGGAATTTCTCAGTTTCATTCCGATCTTTTAGCACCTCTGACGTGCACCTGCCCTACTGCTGCCTACAAAATCAGCATGAAGCTGTATCAGTTCACTTTCCTCACCGCTATAGCAGAATATCTGGCACAAACAGCCTAAGGAAGGAAGGGTCTGCTTGGGCTTATAGTTTTGACATCCAGTTCATCACAGCAGGGTAGGCATGATAAAGGGGTAAAAGCAGCTAGGCATACTGTATTCTCAGTCAAGATGGGGGAGGGGAGGGATGCTGGTGTTCATCTGGCTTTTTAAAAATCCAGTCAAGAACCCCAGTTCATAGAAAAATAGTGCCAGCATTTAGCGTGTGACCAAGCGGCCCAGATATCCTAGGAGTTATGGGAGGGAAGGTCTGGGGTGTGAGACTTTCTCTACTAACACCGGGAAGCCCTAAGTGGACTAACCACACTTTCTACTGAAATGTCCAGGGTTGTGCTGTGTACTCTGGAGGCAAGAGGCAGACCGCAGTGACTGCGTCGTGGAAGTGCTGACTATAAGTCAGGTTGAGTATCATGCCTCAGTTAGGACAACATGGAAATACAGATCTGTGGAATGCTTTGACAATGTTAAGAAATGCCCGTCTTGGGACCGCATTGTTTGAGAACAGCTAATTCTCTTGTTGCCCTGAAATGTTACCAGGAGCACCTAGCCATCAGCCCAATAATATTTCCATTTCATCCCAGTACCATGGGACCATGCGCAGTGACCATGATGTAGTATTTTTTAAGCTGGTCCGCACAGGGATAGTGATAACTCCCCCTTCAGGCCACTTCTGAGCATTAATTGTAGGTGCTTAAGGCCAACAAGATGGCGTCCCTTCTGTGATAGTTGCTGTGTTAGCCTACAAAGCAAGGGGAGAGCATCACACGTGTTTCCATATCCCCCAAGGATGCTCTGAGAAGCCATGTCAGTAATGCCACGGCAATGGACCCTGTGGGGAAATAGCATCAAAATTTAGGCCTCAGGCTAGGCAACAGGAATGCTCTTACTAATTCAAGAAGCCATCTCCTAGGAAACCAAGGCTCATGTGAGGGTTCTTATAAGAATCCAGATCAGTTACATATTGTGTACAAAGGCATTTTCCCAAATATCAATTTCTTGTGTGACCGAGATGTGCCCAAAACCTCATTGGCACGTAATTTCTCCAGCTTTCTAGAACCAGAGATCCATCTGTGTGACATTTTCTGCTCCCAGGAATGAGGGATGACGTCTTTGTGTCCCTAGCCCTGGCCTGTTTCCCTTGTTGCTATGAGGGAGAAGGCCTCTGTTGCTGCAGAAATGCCCGTGTAGGCATGCATGATGGGGAAGCCTGAGAAGCAGCCTGTTCCCTAAGATCACCCCTCAGTCCCCGTTTGTTCTTGAAAACTTTAGAGGTGCAAATCAGCAAACAGGGGGCGGGGATTCCTCCTCCAGCACCAAGCATTCATCCTGGAAGCAGACATACACTAGATCCTTCCTTTGCTTAGAGTAAATGCCCCAGCAGCATTCAGCTCTCGAGAACACTTTATAGCTCTGTGCAGACCTGCACGGAATATAAATTACAGTTGAATTATACACCATTGCATCATCAGCCATCAACAGGCAGGTCACAGGGTTTTACATCAAAGGTGCCTTTGGGACTTGCCGGGATGAGGCGAGAGATGTTGGATGTGTTTGGGAAGTGAGCGTGCTGCAAGGAATGAGGCTCTGCCTTGCCTCTTCCTGCGAGCCGTGAAAATCTTCCAGGCTGAGACACTGCCAGGAGCAGAACCCAGAAAACACCCAGGACAGAAGGATTTTTCTTTTTATTCCCGAGGCTATATCTTTATATTACAAGGCTGTTCTATATCTCAACATGTTGATGTATGCTACAGTAATGCAGCATTCCAAATCAAGCAGCTATAATAACTGTCATTCATAGGTTGGCATCAATTCCAGAGAGAATAGAGTTGGCCATTTATTTTAAAATTTTTATTTGATATATATAAATGTTTTTCCCCCTGAATACATGCATGTATATACCATGTGTGCTGGGACTGGCAGAGCCCAAATTGGGACTCAGACTTTCTGTAACTGAAATTATAGGTACTTGTAAGCTGCCACATGGGTGCTGGGAACCGAACTGAGGTAATCTGCAGGGGCAGTAAGCACTTTTAACTGCTAATCTGCTTCTCCAGACCCCAGGAAACCTTTTCAAAATCCATAAATTGGCCGGGCAGTGGTGGCACACGCCTTTAATTCCAGCACTTGGGAGGCAGAGACAGGTGGATTCCTGAGTTCGAGACCAGCCTGGTCTACAGAGTGAGTTCCAGGACAGCCAAGGCTACACAGGGAAACCCTGTCTTGAAAAAACCAAAAAAAAAAATCCATAAGTTGGACACTTGAGGGTACAACCAACCACGGGCCAAAATGTTCGAAGAGATATTTTGTTTATATGATTGTCCAAACACGTCCGGTGATGTAATAGTGGCTCAGACATCGGAGGAGTAACCAATCAGTTTCTGGTTGGATTTAAGTCCCACTTCACAAGCTGAAACCCATACCTGGGACCATGGTTGACCCCAGAATGTGTAGCTACATAGGGCATATGCCCTAAGGGAGAACCTACTGTTCTTCTGCTAAATGAACCCAGTTGTAAACTGATGCCTTCCTAATAAATTGTTGTTATACCCATAGATTAGTCCCAGCCCTCATCACAGGAGCTTCTATTTACAGCAGATGGTGATTGCCACAGACACCCACAAGTATCCAAGGGACGGAGAATGAGAGAAGGCAGAGTGCTAGGCCTTCAGTGAACATCTATACTAACCCCCTCCTCTGGAGGCTCAGGGATCACTGTAAAGAGGGGAAAGAAGATTGAGAGGCTGTGGATGACTTCAGAAAGACAGTGTCGTCTGGACACACCAGGCAGCTGTACACGTAGATTCACAGGTTACGACAGCATGCACGAGATCCAGGCAAGCTCAAACCAGACCAATACTGTCTTGGAAAAGTCAAGTGGACATGAAGTCCTACCCGGAGATGAGGCGCTATTAGCAATTGATACCTGCTAGGAAAGACAGCATCAGTTCTCTCCGAGAGTGTGGCCCCTGGTAGATCTACCAACTGCACTCCAGTGGAAAGCCACAATGTCCGTGAACATGTAGACAGCACAAACACTGGACTTGTTGGGTGGCAATATAAGAGTACAGAAAGCTGGGTAGGTAAGGAAGTGATGCAGGAGAAGCTGGAGGGTGGAAGAATATGTCAACACTCATTGCTGAAATTCTCGAAGAACTATCTTTTAAGGGAGGGGAAAGGATTCTGTTTGTAGTGAACGAGTGTTGCGTTTCCCCTTGTGGTCATTCACTAGACAACACAGTGCCCAACAGTTCACACTGCTGACTTGGTCTTGGACTCTAGAACAATGAAAATAAATTTTGATGGTCAAAGCCACTTTGCCTGTGCTTTTAGGTTACCTCTGTCCTAGCATAGAGAGGCAGGAGTTATACAGATTTGGTCTAATAGAATTACATTTTCATGCGTGAAACCATGTAGAGAGACAAGACTGTCTGGGCTGGGCAGAGGACACAGCTAGTAAAGCTCTTGCCTTGCGAGCATGAGGATTTAAGTTTAAACCCAGAGCTTGCACTGATGTGTTGGGCTCGGTGGCACGAGCTTGTGCTTCAGGTACTGGGGAGGGTAGGGGGGGGCGGCGGTCCCTGGAGCTCCAGAGCCTGCCCCTCTAGCTTGACTCATGTTGCCTCTGGAACAACAAGAGGTCTCAACGAGGTAAACATTGTTCCAGAGAATGACAGTTGAGATCCTCCTCAGGTGACCACACACACAAATACATGCACATATGTACACACACATACACACACGAGTATGCACAAACACATGCCAAAAATGCCTACACACACACATGCACACACACACACACACACACACACACACACATGCACACATGCCATAAACATCTATGCTTCCAAACTTGATGGCCATCCCATAGCTAGAAGAGACACAAAATGCACCCATTTGAAAGAATGGCTGGTTGAGGTGCGGAAGTTCCTTGTCCTCGTCCCTCTCCCACCTGCGTTGCCTGTGCTCATGGCTCCCCAGATGCACAGAGGCTGCTACAAACTTGCTACAAACAAGTACCTGTGGGCACTTACACTCCCAAAGCTTCTACCGTCTCAAGCAGGCAACTCAATAGCCACCTGGAAACTGCCTTCTGGGTCCAGTTTGTGTCCAGCTGGATTAACTTTCTCAAGGGCCAGGCAGTGCAGGTGTGTCCTGGGGCTACACACAAGGGGTCTCAACCGCTGGAGCTTTCATTTCATATATTTCTATATTTTACTTATTTCATATAGATCTTGAAACTTAAGAGGAAAATGAAATAGACCTGTACCTGATCCACCCAGTCTCTGGGATGTCATTTAAATTGTGATTTTATTTGCAGAGGTGTTTGTGAGTCTCGTTTAGTCTGTTGGAGTCTCAGTCTCTCTCTCTCTCTCTCTCTCTCTCTCTCTCTCTCTCTCTCCTTCCCTCCTTCCCTCTCTTCCTCCCTCCTTTCCTCCATCCCTCCATATGTGTGTGTGTGTGTGTGTGTGTGTGTGTGTGTTGTGTTGTGTTGTGTTGTGCATGCAGGAAATCACATACCCATGCCTGAACTATACCTACTTGTGATTCAATTGGTTCCTTGGGTTTCAGGAAGCTTTTTTTTTTTTTTTTTTTTTTTTAGTTTTTCAGAAATTCTGCATCAGAATAATACCTTCCCTGCAGGATTATTTTGAAGAACGATAATAATACGTGTGAAAAAGCTTAGAGAAGTTAAAATTGCTTTCTATACGTAAGGTATAATATTAGAAATGGAAAGCTTTAAGTGAGGCAGAAGAAAAATGGTTCTTAAGGACAGGCAAGAACTGTAGCTGCTGTTTCCATCTCTGTCAGCAGGTTCACTCTTTTGTGGCCTCAGCCCAGGGTGCATGCCAACCCAGAGCCACTGCTCCCCACAGAAACCAGGGAAGCGATACTCAGGATGCTTGATTCTGTGCTTACTTCCAGAGCAGGGATCCCAAATTCCACAGACTTTCTTGGAAACGAATTTGACTTTGAACCCCTAGAGGTCACCGTCTCTTGCAGTGCCATGTGACAACACTGGGTATATGAAGAAGTTTGCCTTATCAGTGGGCTCCGTCAGGAATACAAAAAGGAGCCAGCCTTAAGAGAAACACTGAGAAGCGTTGCACAGTTTGATTCAGGGACCTTTTCAAAATCTTACTTTGAGCTCATTTTTCTCAATTATAAAGTGACTGAGAGAAAAGTTAAAATGAATTTAGGGATTTAGATACTACTTGAATAGATGACTCATGTACCCTTGCCTGATGCCCCTGCTCCTCCCAACCACTTATCTACAGGGATATGTTTCAGATATTCTAATATCTGTATTCTCTACAACATTATCTTAGTTGTTCTGCACCTTGTTTCAACCACTAAACAGACTTTCACTAGTATTCAATGTTCATATCTAAACCTCTCTGTGTGTGTGTGTAAATGCACATACATGTACACATACATGTGGAGACCAGAAGTTGATGTAGGGTATCTTCTTCAACTGTATTTCTTTTCTCTTTTTTTCTTTTCTTTTTTTAAAAATTTATTTGTTTTATTTGTATGAGAACACTGTTGCTGTCTTCAGATACACCAGAAGAGGGTACTGGATCTTATTGCAGATGGTTGCGAGCCACCATGTGGATGCTGGGAATTGAACTCAGGACCTCTGGAAGAGTAGTCAGTGCTCTTAAGCACTGAGCCATCTCTCCAGCGCCGCCCCCCAACCGCATCTCATCTTTGTTTCTGACCCAGAGTCTCACTGAACCTATAGCCTGCAGACTGGCTAGATGGACTGGCCAAGCAGCTCCAGGTATCCCCCTGTCTCTGCTGTCTCTGCAGCGTGGTCACAGGCATGCGCTGCCACGCCTGGTGTGCATGTGGTTGGTGGAGATCCAAACTCTGGTCCTCATGCTTGGTGGCCAAGAGGCGTTTTATAGACTAAGCCAGATCTTCAAGACCCATGAAATCTTAACCAGAAAATAGCTTACACTGTAAGTGCTAAATTTAGCTTGTTTCCCCTGACGGGTGTTTGCGCTGCCCCAAGGGTTTTCAGGATTACAAAGCGTTGGAGTAAACATGTAAGGTGAGGTGTGCAGAAATGCTGCCACAGAGACTCTGACCCTGGAGCTCTTCTGGAAGGTCGAGGGAGCCTGAATGGTTATCTATACTTATTTATTAAATGATAACAATGGCCGAATTTCATAATTTTTAATAGCGCTTTCTCCTTCGTTTTTCTCTTTTGGCTAAAACACCACCACTGTTCTTTCTCATGAGGAAGCCATACTGTTCACCCGGTGTGAACTTTAGGACTCACCCAGATGAATTCAGGGATAGTTATCGAAGTCCAACCTCAGTCACTATGAGTTCTGTATTTCTTGGGGTTAGACACAAATGTGTATCCATATGTATATATACAAGTATATATGCAATGACTATATTAATATGTACATACTATATTGATCATTAATATGTTAATATATACAGAAAATTACTTTCCTATCCGTGAAGCAATTCTATGTGGAATTGAATTATTTAATCTGAGGGTCTCAAGCATTTGACAAATATTTGATTTTGGCCTTCAGCCTCAAACTATTTGACTGCAGAGAGAGCCACGGACGATCCGTTCCATTCCTTCTGCCACACTCATTTGGAAACACAAGTGCTATGGATGAAGCAGCCGCTGGCCTGGTCTGCTTTGCCCACCTGATCTCGGACGTATCGTACACTGCGAAGGAAGAGCCGGTATGAGCATTCACACCGAGTGGGAAGAAGAGTTCTGGAAAGGAAACGAGTTAGGAGCGTAGCAACACACGTTTCTCCATGTGAATCCCTGCAGCGTCTTATCCATCTGGGCCTTGGTCTAGAGCCGAGAATTAGTGGGGATCCAACTGGCTTCTCAACTGAGCCGAGTGGCAGCTACAGCTGTGCGGAAAGGAACATTCTCAAGCTGTGATTCCTGAGCTTGCGCGAGGAGAGCCGCTCGGAGCGTGCCATCTTCCTGCCTGGTTCTCGTCTCTCCTCATTCCTCGGCGGTCCATGAGGCTGGCTGGGGATCTTGGGACAGAAGGCAATGCTACCTGAGTTTCTTAAGGGGAACTGTGCTTGAAACGACAGCTTCCCGCAGCTCTTCTAAGTCACTGTGACCTCCTACTTGCTCTGGTCCTTCATCTTAAGTATCATCAAGACTTTTGCAGAGAAAGCCACAGTGTACCCCCCGGGAGGGGGGCTGTCATGAAGCCAAGTCTATGAAGCTGTATCACTGTATGTAGAGTCATGTTTGGTGGTCACGGCTCCCCTGACCCAGGGGTATGCTGGGCTAACCTGCACCAGCTTCCTGATAGGACTGCAGCAGGAACAAGGGCGTGGCTTAGTGGATCGAGTTCTCCACTAAGACTCAGAAGACCTGGGTGCTGGCTCCAAGCCTTCCCATTAAATGAGATGGTCACTTCACCTCTCTGGGCTATATTACTACCCCCAACCACAGGGGTAGGACCAGGTCTTAAGGACATTTCTACCTTAATGTCCCTACAACTCTAGGCTCTGGGCTAAGGAGGGAGCTAGTCCCTGCCTCGCTCTAGGTCTGGCTATCACTAATTCTGTCCAACTTCCTGGAAAGATGGCCCTCATTTCACCCTCAGGAATACCCAGAAGGGAGGGTGGCCGAGATCAGTAGATGTCATTATTTGATATCAATGTGCACATGAGGCTCTGCTCCAAATTGCCTTGATTTGAAACATGGAGGGACAGAGCCCAGCTGTTTAAGTGTCTGGAAGAAATTGGTTCCTAAAAGAAAACTCTTTGGCTTTTGTCCTATCTGATCCACGCCGATGCCATGTTAATTAGTACAGGAAGAAGCTGGGGTGGTGGCCAGAAGATCAGCCAAGTCTGCCACCTGGTTTGGTTTATGTTTCCATCTGCCCAGTACACACAAGTTGGCCGTGGCCTTTCTTTGGGAGAAAATCTATATCCAAGTGATTTATTTTTGTTTTTTTACATCTTCACTGTTAGTTACTGAATACAAATATAGCTGCTTATGGATAAAATGTTTATATATGTGTATTTATCTAATACATATATATACACACACACACACACACTCCACACACATATAATTGATAAGCATTATTTCACATAAATATTAAAAAGAAATATTAGCCTCTTAAATTCTCCAAGAAACTTTATGAGATTTAGATGGGGAGACTGAGGCACAGAGCGGTTCCATAAATTGCCCGAGGTTACATTTCTAAAGGTAGGAGGACGAGGATCCAGATCTGTGCCTTAGCCACGTGCTGTGCTGTCTCCCGCCACAGCCGCTTCGTCTTCACGCGCCCTGCCTGTTCAGATGGAGCAGAAACTCTCATCATCCACGAGTCCACATCCCCCGCGATAGCTGAATCAAACTTGTCAACTCGCTGCTGGGAGCAGGAGAACGAGCCCCATCTTTATCACATGTGACCCAAAGAGATCTAGGGTGCCCTTTAGTCGAGGAGCTAATTAATAACATCTCTGTACTGGCTTCTCCACAGATCTAAGGGACCCATCCTGTTCAGAGCAGAAACTCTCATCATCCACGAGTCCACATCCCCCGCGATAGCTGAATCAAACTTGTCAACTCGCTGCTGGGAGCAGGAGAACGAGCCCCATCTTTATCACATGTGACCCAAAGAGATCTAGGGTGCCCTTTAGTCGAGGAGCTAATTAATAACATCTCTGTACTGGCTTCTCCACAGATCTAAGGGACCCATCCCAACTGCCCTTAACAGCCCTCCCTACCCGTGTCGGGTAGAAAGGTGCCTCCCAGCGTGAGGAAGGAGGATGTTCAAGAAGAGAAAGGTCCAGAGGCGAGGAAAGAAAGTGATCTAACCTTCACTGTAGCTTCTCGGCGGGCCCGAGACTAAATCCAGTGGGCAGTAGAAATGGGCGGCCCGCAGGAGCCCCGAGTGCGCAGAGGGGACCCCTCCCTCAAACACGCTAACTAGAAATGGGCCGCTCCCTGGCAAGCCTTCCTAGCTCCGCTTTCCTCTCAAGCCTCGGAGGGATGATATTTATCCACTCCTCTGCACTGTCTACCCCTGTTCTGCCTTCAAACTGTAATGAGAGGAGACAGCACAGAAGAGCCGGGAGCTGGGAGCACCGTTCTAGCCCTGTTATGGAGAAAGTGGTCGAACTGGGCAACCGCAGCTAGGCTGGCTGCAGCCCGGCTCACTAAGCCCCCTCCCAGTGCTTCCGCTTTAGAATGATTTGTCCGAGAAGACACCTGTATCTACAGGCATCGTCCAGAACTGTTGAGTCATAGTCAGGCCAGAAAATGAGAGAAAAAAATTAAACTTCCAAGGCAGTCTTTGCCACTGAGGAGTGGATGAGTGGGGGAGATTTGTGTCTGGGCCCCATAACTTGACCTCCTCCCGAGCTTGCCACTTAGGGAAGGAGAGCTTTGAAAAGACACAGACTTTAAGTCCGAATCCTCCTGAGGTGAGCAGAGACATTTCCTATTCCCGGGTCTGAGGGGCGAGACCATCCCAGCGATGCTCTCAGCCCTACTAAGTCGGGAGCCATAAGAAGCCGTTCCCAGAGGCTTCTGGGAAATGTGATTTTCACGGAGCTTAACTGCTAATGTTAAAAGCTGAGCCACAGAGAGCATTTTAATTAATTACCTGTTATTTTTAAGTAAATTAGAAGCAAGAGTGTGGTAACATCTCTGAGGAGGTGCAGCTGGGTTCTGTCAGAGCAGCATTGGAAGGGCACAGCCTCGACACGCCTTTCTTTCCGGGGTCCACATGAGGGAGTGTGGATTCAAACATCATAGACTCGCACTTTAGCTTTGGATAAAGTTCCTTTAGCACTAATGTTTAGGGAAAAGGGAATCTTTGCTTCATCCACAACAGACTGTAGTTACATGGTGACATCTCAAAACAAAAATGTACTAACAGGAAATCTGACAGCGGGCTGAATGAAGAAGGCCTGGGCTCGGTCTTCCGGAAGGTTGCCAGGTCCAGGCCAAAGAGGCGCTTCATTAGTAGAAGGATGTATCTAGCCTAAGAGGAATGAGGACAGACACATGGCCTGAATTCCACCTTCACCTTCAACACCGGCACCCCTTGAGTCTCCCCCAATGTCTCTATAATCCTCTCTGCGATGTCAATATCTACCTGTCCCTCTCAGCACGTGACAACCCCCTCCACAGTTTGCCTGGGTGTCCTGTAGGGGCCCAAGCACGTGTGTTTTCAGTTGTGTCTGGATGATAACGGCACAATGTCTAACATACAAGTGGTCCCTAGTTAATAGCAATTGGGTTGAATTCAGTCGTAAAACCATAGAAATTGTAGACACAATAGTGTTCAAAGACTTGAAAAAAAATTAGAAGAAATGACTTTCACTTATGTCATTTTTTTAGCAGAAGGAACCCAAACCAAATCTACTTGAAACCACAGTGAGGCTTAAAATAAAGATAACTGCCGGGCGGTGGTGGCACACACCTTTAATCCCAGCACCTGGGAGGCAGAGGCAGGCGGATCTTTGAGTTCGAGGCCAGCCTGGTCTACAGAGTGAGTTCCAGGACAGCCAGGGCTATACAGAGAAACCCTGTCTCGAAAAACGGAAAAATAAAATAAAATAAAATAAAATAAAATAAAATAAAATAAAATAAAATAAAATAAAATAAAGATAACGGAATGACAACAAGATCAGCCAGCAAAGAAGGGGCACCCTCCGGCTCTGTAGGTGTCGCCCCAATGCGGTAGGAAATGACCAGAACGCTGTGCTCTCAGGTGCTCGCAGCGAGGCCAGCACCTTCCAAGGCTCTGAGTTCAGGTGAAGAGTTTGAGAGACGCTGACCATATGACAAGTCCAAGGAACGCACAGGACTCCAACACGCAGAGCAAGAAAGCCCAGGTCACATCATGCCAAGAGGTCTATTTGAGCAGGACACGGGACATGTCAACTGACGTGACACAGCACAAGATTGTTCCTGACAAGAACTCCAGTCTGGGGACACTGAATTTTATTCCATAAACACACGGAAGCCACAGGAAAATATTTTTCATCAAGAAATGCTATGTAATTAGCATATTTTAGGAAAATAGTGTGTTTTAAGAGATGAATTCAGTGCAGAGTAGGGAAATGAGCACTTAGGAAATTCTTGTTGGGGGGCTGGATGCTTTTGCAATATATTATCTCATTCTGTCTCCACAATAATCCCTACAGGGTTGGAAGCGCTACCTCAGATTTACAAACGAGAAACGCAGGCTCAGAGATTGGCAGCCGACTTGGGGCGGGGGTAGAAATTTGTACCCAGAGCTAAATGACTCCCAAAATACTGCGGTTTCAATAACAACCCGGATGGAGCCCCAGGAGTGGCGGCAAATGAATGGGCCGCCAGGAACATTGTGAGGAGAATGGTGGCAGATGTTGACAACTGATGGGAAGGTGAAGGAAAAGGAGCCAGGAAAAGTGACAGAGGAGCAGTGGAGGCTTCAGATGCCGAGGGGGAGTGGCTTTCCCCGGGGAAGGGACAGAACGGGAGGTGGTATGCACTGCGTGCCCATGGTAAGCCAAGTGTTTTCATGTGTTTAAAAATCAAAGAGCACGCACATAATGTGTGCAGAGAAAAGACAAGTCTCATTGAAGGCATGTCTGGGATTCTAGCAGGGTAGAAATGAAATACATGAGGCCTGTGCGCAGAAGACTGTTTCATTTCACCAGGCTTACCCGCACATGTGTGTGTGTGTGTGTGTGTGTGTGTGTGTGCACGTGCGTTCATGTGTGTGTGTGCATTGTATATTATGTGTATCTGTATATGCATTGTATGTGTTGTATGTGTACTGTTTATATTTTATGTGTTTGTATGTATTGTGTGTGTTGTATGTATTTTATGTGTTTCTGTATGGATATTGGATGGGGTGCAAGTATGTATTTTATGTGTTTATGTATATGTATATGTATATGTATTGTGTGTTGTGTGTATTTTATGTGTTGTATGTAGTGTGTGTGCGCATGCACGTGTGCGTGCATGTGCACAGACAAGCAAAGCGTCAAGACCTCCCCCCCAAAAAAATACAGAGAAAAGGGGAAAACCCCAGAATGTTGTCACAGAAGACAGAAGTTTCAGGGGAGATGGAGTCAGAAAACACAAGGAAAGCCAGGAAGAGGTGTCTCCAGAGCAGGTGGCAGGTGGAGCAGACAGAAGAAGCACATGTCTGGGGAAGCAGGGCCTCGGATAGGGAGATGGCGGCAGGACTGTAGGCGAGGCACTGAGGGCGTGGCAGAACTACACAAGCTGGTTGCTCAGTGGGGTTGCCCTAAACGTGTTTTGTTTGAGAACACATGAAAAGATAGAGCCCCGAGCTAGTCCCATTTCCCCGTCTCTCTCTAAGGCACAGAGCGTGGACAGACTTGGCTACTTTCTATCGTGCCGTTTCACGAACCCCAGCCTTGGTATATATTGGTATATACTGCATGATACATCTGGGGAGGGAGGGGGTGTCATCTCTTACTCTGCTATGCCATGAACTATTTGAAGATCACAAATCAGATCATACTGGGTGGTAATGAAAAGCTCAGGCTTCAGAGGGAAGTAAGTTTGAGTTTGAACCATGACTCTCCAGTGTCCTTGGGCAAAGCCTGTCAGCAAACTCTGTCCGCAATGGTCAAGAATTGCAGAGGTGGTTTGAGTTGGTGAGCAAGCGAGCCTTTCCACCCCAGGGTCTGAGGGCTCACTAGTTGCCAGGCAGGGTCTAAGCATTTCACACGTCAAAGCGGTTAATTCTCGCTATGCCCCTACTAGGCACATAACATTTCACAAGGTTGGGAGGCAGCTGTGTGAAGGATAAGACTGACTGACTAGGGTTACAGAATTTTAATTCAGGGTCTCACACCAGGAGACCATCACTACATTGAGACTTGATATTATTAGTGGTAGAAGGGACTTGGACTCTCCTTGGCATGTCCACTAGAAACCAACACCGCGCTTCTGGCTGGGAGAGTGGAGAAGGCCCCTCTGGTGGGTGGAGGTAAAGCCTTCAGGTCCGATTCCTCATCCCAGGCACTCTTCCCCAGAACCTTTCCTCTCCTCCTGTAAGAGCGAGGAACACAGCAGCAAGAAGACCAAGGAGTACGGAGACATAAGGCCCCGCCACTTACTTGACTGTACAATTCTAAGATGCTTTGGGGGCTCTCTGGGTGGGTGTGAACCTTAAAGGCTGCGAGGAGGCAGGAAGGGGATGAAGCCTGAACTCTGACCCCTGTCTGCCTTTGGCCCCGTGCAGTTGCTTCTTCCCCCCCCCCCCGCCCCCTTCTGTGCCTCCTGAATGAGGCTGGAGTTCAGATGAGACCTTTCCTCTCCTTGAAGCTCTACAAACAGTAAAGTGTTGCCCCGTTGTGCTGGCTAGCCCAGGGAGAGGAGGGAGCCTCTCCTCCTCATTTTCAGTTGAGGAAAATGCCTCCATAAGATCAGGCTACACGCAAGTAGGTAGGGCATTTTCTTAGATAGTGGTTGATGGGGTGAGCCCAGCCCATTATGGGTAGGACACCCCTGGGCTGATGGTCTTGAGGTCTATAAGAAAGCAGGCTGGGTAAGCTATCAGAAGCAAGCCAGTAAGCAGCATCCCTCCATGATCTCTGCATTAGCTCCTGATCCCGGGTCCCTACCTTTTTTGAGTTTCTTTCCTGATTTCCTTCAATAACAAATAGTGATGCCCCCCACATTGTTCTGGTCATAATGTTTTATCACAGCAAATATATCCCTGACTAAGAAGACACCAGGTCATATGCATTGTCTCTCCACCCTTTCCAGATCACATTTTCAGGAAACTAAAATTACTTACCACCGCTACCCTCATCTTCCTCCTCCTCCTTCTCCTCCTTTTCCTCCTCTTCTTCCTCCACTTCCTCCTCCTCCTCATTACCATTTTTCTCTAAATTTTGTATTTAAAGGTAATGGCAATGAAAAGGAAATGAGCTAGTTTGTCACACCAAATCTAGGTGTCCATTCTTCTTGAGGACTGGAAGCAACTCTGAGTCTAGGAAGACTTTCATCTTCTACAGCATCTGGGATTGAGTAGTGCTTGGTAGTTGTCTGTTGGATACCTACCAAGCATTGCTATCACTGAACTAGGGATGCTTGCCTTTGCCCATCCTCATCTTGGATACCCTTGGCCTCTTGCTAGTGCCTGTAGATAGAGTATGCATTTTTCCAAGCCCCAAATCAGGCTGTGAGGTATAAGCCTGCTCTGTCTAATACTAGGAAAGTGTCTTAGACGTGGGACGGTCTCCCCTGTGTTAGCAAAACACATCAGCTTTGTAGACATTCATTATCTAATTATTTTTGGCACGGCAATAAAATGCGAGCAACATATCCTCCATCCCAGCAATCCAAGTTCTGCTTGATAAAAATGTTTGTCCACCAGAGCAGAATCTACTTGGACCTCCAGGGACATGCTCCTAAAATATCTCCAAGGTCACTGTCCCCTAGGCTTCCACGGCACTGGCACGGTATGACCCTCTAAACGATGGGCCTTGCCAGGATTCAGCCACTTTACCCACAGGTGAGGCGCACGCGTGGCTCTGAGGCGTGGCTCTGCCTCACCAGCCAAGGCACTGGCTGCCTTTAGGTTCTGTTCCCAGATTCCTTAGTTTCAGCCAATTCTCTCAATTCCAGTGGCAAGGGGGAGCAGGTGGCACTAAATTAAACTCTGACTACTCCACCTGCCCGGTGGGAATGTGCTTTAGCCATCACAGGGCTTGATTAATGGATTCTGGCCTGGTTGTTCTGATGTCCAGTAAACTGGTTTCAGTCTCTTCCTTCAGGCTATGGTTCGTCCGCACAGTGCGTCTCAGGCACCCAAGTAGTAATAGAGATGACAAGGAGCCACAAGAGAGCAGTGACCCCAGCCTGGCTTTGTTGGACTGCTTCGCACAGTCTTTTAATTTCTTCCCTGTCACATCTGCCCCTCCCCTCAACACTTCCATTCCCAGGAGACAGGAGAGAGGACACACCTCTTTCTTCACACCGGTTCCTCCTACATCCTTGTTCCTTTGGAGCAGCTCTTAAGCCTAAAAGGTCTCCGTTTGCTTCAGAAACCATCCTTTTTCTTTGATTTATGATTTGTTTTAAGGACTAGAACTTGGGTGACAGGTTCCCTTTCCTTGGAACTTGTCCATCGCTGTAGGAACAGCCAGAAGAACAACAGGAAGGGTGTCTTTTGAAGTTGCTTTAGACAGTTCCTAAGTTTCCATGGTAACTTGTCACTGGCACCTCCACTGCATTCTGGGCTTTCTGTTCTACTGGGAGGGGGTGGAGCAAGCGGTTCTTTCTCAACAGTCACTCATCGGTGGAGAGGGTCTTCCCACCGCCCTGCCTGTCCTCCAGTCCATACTCCTCTGTCTATGGGGAGTTCATTGTGTAGAACTGGAGCAAGATTCAGTGCAGTATTTTCTTATTACTTCTACGCCTGGAATCTGTCTGGTGCTGAGAGATGGAGCCTTAGGGCATCTTGGTCTCAGGCTGGCCCATATTGATTCAACAGCTCAGATATTTCTGTGCTGGTACAGGAAAGCAAACTGGGAGGGTACCAGGCTGTGAAGAAATTATCCATCCCCTATGAGAACAAGAGCAAAATCATCCACCCCACCCTCATTCTGGATACTGAGAACCAAGACCAGCTCTCACGATCTTCATGAATGTGATTTTGCTAGCCCACTCCTGGAACTATCCTGCCCAAGAAACTGATTCGATTATTCATAAAAGAACTTCCCCAAGGACCCATCCAGTGCTCCATTCAAAGCATCCACAGATGGGAACCGAAGAGTCTTTGAATCCTTCAGATCCAAATCCTCACCTTCCGTCTCCTTCGATCCTGACACTTTCTTATTCTTACTTAGTGTTGGTGTCATTAATCTTACACTGCATTAGTCAAATACCACACTGAAGAGATTGCTTAGTCTAAGATTCTAGTTATTTTGAGTTTATTTCTTCTGAGGTCCAACCAAAATGTGTAAGGTGGTACTCTCCCTTACCACACAACTGAGGCAGGCTTTCTCCTCTGCCTTTTTAACATTGGGGGCTCATCTAGGATATAAGGAAAGGACTCACATAGTTCTGTGCTTATTCAGTCATCCTGACAGCATACTTGGCTGGTGTTATGGATCAAGGGAGCTATAAGCAGGATAGAGGACATTTCCTCAACCTTCCTAAGGCTGCGATCCTTTAATAGAGTTTCTTATGTTGTGACCCACAACCATAAAATTATTTTTGTTGCTACTTCATACATATAATTTTGCTACTGCTATGAACTGTAATGTAAATCTCTGTGTTTTCTGATGGTCTTAAGTGACCCCTATGAAAGGGTTGCTCTATCACCCAAAGGAGCGAAGATCCACAGGTTGATAACCACTATTCTAGAGGCTCTAAAACAAAAAAGTCTTCTGTTCTAGTTACAGGATGATTGAATGTTCTGGACAATGCTGGAAAACCAGATGGCTTTGTGGATGTGATTTTGTTAATTCAATGTTTGTACAATGGGTTTCAATTTTGCAGTGGGTCCCTAGTAGGGCAGAGGGAGCATCTGGGGTATATCACACTGCCATGACTTTTGAGAGCACACTTTTTAGCACCATAACCCTGATCTGGTCACCCCAGCAAGGATGCAGTACTCCCTACCCTCCCTGAATTTAGGAATAGCAGGTTACATAGTCTCCAACAGTACATACCCCAGAAGGTAGCCAGGGAAGAATAAACTCATAATGTCACCCTGTGAAGACCAGGGTGGTTTTGCGATGGATATACCATATGGGAGAGCAGACTAGAGACTGGTGTCACTTCAATAAATCAATCCTTTGACCATGACCTTAAAGTTCCTTCATGATCTGTCTACCTGCTTGCTATGACCTCCATCGCTACCCCTCTCTGCACCTGCCACAACCATCCTGGTGTTCAATTTCTCTGACCCATTCATCACCATTCCAAGTCCTTTCTGCATCCTGGGGTCTTTTTGTAAGGAATGGTCCTCTCCAACACCTTAAAGCCGACTGCTGTCCTTCATGCAGGACCTGCCCCATCCCCACCATTGCTAAAAGGCCTTGCATGCTCTCTCCCATCCGCCATGCCTCACCACTCTCTCGTTCTTGTTCCTATTTTCCTCCACAGTTCCCATCACTGAATATGTTTTCTATAACTATGGTCCTGACTTATTTTTCTGTCTTTCCAACTACAATGTGAGCTTCAGGGACTTTCTGTTTCTCTAGTGTATCCCAAGTAAGTGGTATGTGGCACATAGGAGGACCCAGCATTTACTGGAGAAATGAACAAGAAGGGTAGTGATTAAAATGAGAGGATTAGCTGTATAAGGATTCATTTTTCCTGTCTCCATAGACAAACTATAGGATCTCTTGATGGTATTAGTAGCAATGATATAAAGCTACTCAAAGAGGAGAGGAGTATCACCAAAGAAAGTTATTTAAAAAGAGAGATATCTCAGGGGCTGGGGAGATGACTCGGCAGTTATCAGCACCACCTGCTCTTCCAGAGGACCCAGGGTTCAGCTCCCAGCAGCCACCATAGTGACTCACAACTATTTGCAACTTGAATTCCAGAGGATTTGACACCCTGTCTGGCCTCTGTAGGCACCGTATAATCTTGTGTTCAAACATACACTCGGGCAAAAAAAAAACAAAACAAAACAAAACAAAAACCCATATATATAAAACATAATAATAAAATGAAAACAAACTTAGAAAAGAAATATCTCAGTGCTAAAATAATAATACCAAAGTCTTTTATGAGGACAATACCTGGTATTGTTGTAAGTCCTTCAGACGAGTTAACTCTGTAATTCTCACAGCTATGCTTGAATTGAGAACTATTATTAGCTCTTTTTAATAGATGAGAAAATTGAAGCAAGGCATGAAAGGCAGATAAGGAACGTTCCAATGTCATATGGCTAGTGCAGTGTTCCCTGGGCCTGGACTATGTCTTCATGGAAAACCTATAATTATCTCTTTTTAATGGGTGACTCTGCTTCCTGATCGAGGACTCTGGGCTCCCAGCTAGGAAGCAGGATATGGTAGGTGGCTCATATGACCAAGTGTGCTTGGGGACATCTAAGAGGTAGGGTTTAGTTTCCATAACTACTTTTTTTTGATACCTTCACCAACCACTTCCCTCCCACCCCCTTCCCTGTTCCGTCTCAGCATTTTATCTCAGAATTTAATAATAAAACCTCCACCTATCTGAGCCGGGACATGGTAGGGCGGCAGACTTGAATATTTTGTGAGTGGATTATAGAGCCTCCTGATGGGCTTGTCACAGGCTACAGTTTGCATGGCCAGGGAAGCTGACTGTTCTGTTATGAGGCTACTATTTACAGCAGGGGTGGCAGCATTGTTGGCAATGTTACAACCCCTTAGGGTCTCAAGTCTTCCTACTTCCAGGGCTGCTACCCTGGACACAGGCTCTGTGTAAAGTAAACCTAGATGTTATTTCCCAATCTTCCTGACAGCATGTCTCCTCCCCTAAATGACATTTCCTGCCAAAACGTACCCTTCAAGGATATGTTTTGAATGTAATTATCAAACGCTAATACATATTCAGGTGTGTACCTTGTGAGGGGCATGAAGCATTCCAGGTGAGAAATAGACTGTAAATATCTGCTTAAGATGTTGAAAGACAGTAAGGCAAAAAGTCCAGGAGAGAGTTGTGATGTCCTAGGGAAGGCTCACGTAAAACTAAAAACTCAGACCACCAGGGTAAATGCTTTTATGCCACAATCACTTCTGATTAGCTCATTAGAACAGACTTTGCTTAGGGCGTATATATCATAATAACCACTATCATTTATTATAAGCTTTGCATATTGCCAAGTCACGGGCTTATTGGATTTATTCTCTCTTCCTGGAATATCTAATTTACCTGGTCCTCTGTTTTGTATCTCCCCTCTCTGATCAATGAGTTTTGAAGCCATGACCTGGAGGCATGATGTTAAAGACTTAGTATCTCTTGACCTTAGAGAAACTCCTGTTTCTAAGCAGGCCAGAGCTAGGGACTGGCAATGGGGAGAGGCTGGGAGAGAAGGCTGATGCTCCTAGGACTCCTTAGAATCATTTTAGGGCTTAAATGAAACAGCGTTCAAGACACATGTCTAATGCTTTTGACCATTGTGCCAAATTCAAGCTTTCAAAATTTCTACACTTCAGCAAGATTTTCATCTGCCAGAAGAGGGGCATCACGCCAAGTGTCTCGGGGCTTGAAGCACAGGTGCCTACCTGTGCCAAACACATGGCACCACTGGTTTATATATCACTGCAATCATTCAAACCTGATAGCTTGAGCTACCTTTGGGCATTCTCTTTATTTCCCCCTGATATGATAGCAAGGTAGAAAAGGTCACGCCGATCACAGATGGTTTGAAAAGGATCTTTAATGGTTTCCTTTTCCCCATTACCACCCATGCCCTCAGTCCTGGCCACTGTCTCCTCCACATGCCTCCTGTATGCTTGGAGAAGGAGGGAGAGGAAACAGAAAGGGCGTGCGTGAGTGTGTGTGTGTGTGTGTGTGTGTGTGTGTGTGTATGTGTGTGTGTGTGTGTGAGAGAGAGAGAGAGAGAGAGAGAGAGAGAGAGAGAATGTGTGTACACACATGCAATATGAAGAGAAATTGTAAAAACACTGGCAGCTGCTGAAAAGAGCAGAACTGGGGTTCAGAAAGACACATTGAGCCTCAGCATGGGTATGCGGGCCAGAGGCAGCAGTCTGGGCTGCAAGAAATAGGCTAGTGTCATGGGCCGGGCTTCAGACTCATTTACACCACTGCCAGCTGGGTGTTCCAAGAATGACACACCTGCTCTCATCTCAGACACAGGGCTTCTGGCTGGCTGGTGTCTACAGTCCTTCTCATCCTAAGGCTCCAGGAGTCCAAGTTAAGGTCAAGAGACACCACGAACTCAAAAATTACATCCTGATTCCTAAAGGAACTGAAGATATTTTGTAACCGGAAAAGGCAGGTTCTAGTACCGCTCAGTAAATATGAAGAGAGGAGCCAGTGAAAGGGAACGCTGTGGCACCAGGGACTGTAGATAAGACGGGTGCTTTCTGGAAGGATGCCGCACAAAACCCAAACACTTTCTGTTCCTTCCATATAATTTGCTTTTCCAACATAGTCACTCAGTAGCTATTTATTACACGACAGACATGCTCTTGACCCAGGAGAGGCCCCAGTGGAGGCCTTCTGTCACAGAGACAGACCTGGTTCTGGTCTGATGCTCGTGAACCGTAGGTAGCAGTGCAGGCAGAGAAATGATGGGCAAATACAAAGTGTTAAGAATCCATCCCAGATACCTAGTCCCCAGATCTTGATTTCAAAAGTCATTATCTAATAAAAAGAAAGAGCATTCGCTGGAGAGACAGTGCAGGGTGGGAACAGGACACACGCGCACAGTGACCTAGAGTGTCTCGTGCTGTTCAAAAGTAAGTGTGCGAACAGGGAAGTAACAAAACAGAAAACAAAACCACGTGCACTAGGGTATGCCAATGGGCCCAAGAACCAGTTAGAAGACTTCTCAAATGCCAAGGCTGGAGGGACCAAGAAAAGCAGCACTGAGCTATATAATCCAAATGACAAAATCAATGCCCTCGAGTCCACACCAATATACACGAGTAACCAAATGAATCAACCGTGGAGAGCAAGAGATGGATAACCCATCCAGGACAACTCCAAATCGTTTCTGCAGCTGCTCTGTCCTACAGGAGCTTCTATCCCAGCACTCCACTGCCGCCCTCCGTTCCTTCTGGGCGGACACACAATGACTGTCCTCAGAGGAATAGCGTATAGAAGTGCGGAGGGAGGGAACTCGCTGTGGAGAAGCACTGCAATCACTACCTATTCTAAGTGACCAGAGCAAGTGACATGAGGCTGAGTCTTCTTGAAATGATGAGATACAAATGACACTTAACCTCTGGGATCTCTCTCTCTCCTAAACCACAATTTACTCTGATAATGAAAAAAGAAATATATATTATATATTTTATATATAATATGTGTGTGTGTGTGTGTGTGTGTGTGTGTGTGTGTGTGTCCCAACAGAAGGGCATCCTATAATATGCCTGGTCAACTTAAACAAAGACTTAGGGAGGAGCCACCGCCTAGAGAAACCTAGGGAAACAGTAGCTTTAAATGCATCTTGGTGCCAGACATGGCATCCTGGAACAGACTGAGCCGCAAACTTTAGTTAATAATAACACACCAATATTTATTTGCTCATTGTAGCAGATGTGCCGCAATAACACAAGCATATTAATAAAAGGAGAAACTAGGTACATGGCTCAGTGCAATGCCTCAATTCTTTAAAATGCTTGTTCAGTTTTTAAAAATTAATTATGCTGCATATGTCCACATATGCACGTCACACCCCACGTGTGGATGTGAGAAGATAATCTGTGGGAATCAGCTCTCTGCTTCCACCCTATAGGTCCCTAGGGGTTTAACTCAGGACACCAGGCTTGGCAGCAAGCACTTTTACCTGCTGAGTCATCTCACAAGCTCTCAATTTTCCTTAAATCTGAATGTATTTATTAAAAGGAAAAAGGGAGGGTCTGGAGGTCAGAGAGCCTCTCTTGGTGGTTTTGAACAAGCAAGCTTCCCCTGCAAGAAGAGGAATTCCATCACTACTGTGACCCTGGCAGGGATCTTAAGCCTCAGAGGACCCAGTCCCAAGTCTGCGCACAGTTGAGTAAGATCCTCAACTGAACCCTGTGAAGCTGCACCTGGGATTCTTCTTCAGGGAACCTATGAGATAATACATGTTTATTGTTTAAAGTTGCTAAAAAAAAAAAACAGTGGCAAACCCACAAACAACATATGTCTAGGCAAGAAGAGGCACACGAAAAGAAATTGAAATTAATTAAACTGTGGAGTATGCCTGGTGTGTTCACTGAATTGCTGGTCAAGGAGACTCTGAAGGGGAACCTTAGAGTGGGGACCTAAACCTAAGGAGAGAGACATCCATGGGTTGTTAGGGTCAAGGATATCAGGCAGCCCCAGGGCCTGAACCAACCTTTATATATGTTAGAACAGGAAGGCAGCCAGTACGTGTGGAACAGCATGAGGGTATGAGATGAAACAGAGAGAGCTGGGAGAGGCGAGGTTGGCCAGAATGTAAAAAAATTAAAGAAAGGAACTTGAGTTTTAAGTTGAACTGAAAATCATTAGATTACCACTGACAGGAGGTGGTGACACACCTGGTTCACAGTTTAAATGATTTATGCCGGGATGGCAAGATGAGTCAGTGGGCAAAGGCACTTGCCACCAAGACTCACAACCTGAGTCTGATCCTTGGGGTCCACATGGTGATGGAGAGAACCAAATCTCAAGGAGTGTCCTCTGGCCTCCACATCTGTGTCATAGGGCGTGTGCTTGTACACACACACACACACACACACACACACAATGTGATAAAAGTTTTTTAAAGAAAGATTCATGCTAACTGCTCTGATCAAAACTGGCCATGGAATAACTGCAGTGGAGTCAGGGAGGCCAGCCAGGGACTTCAGTGCAAGTCTAGACAAAAGATGGCGGAGCCTGCCTTAGCCCTGACTCAGGGTAGAGAGGAACAAAGACTTCCAGAAATTACGGGAGGGCATGGGAAGGCACTTGATACTATAAGCATCAGCTAGGGATTCCAACTTCTCTTGTACACGTGTGTGCCTAAGACGCTTTCAGGGAGGGAGTCAGAGGTGAGCAGTGTAGTCATGTGCTCCTGTGTCACATGGTCGGTCCCTGTGCTACCCTGTTGCCAAGCCTCCAAATATCCCTGGCGATTCATTATGATGGCTACCATATGGGGTTGTGCCAGTCTGGGCTAGATCTCTGGAGGTACTGCCAAAAGGAGAGCTAGATCCCACCTACCACCTCCAGCCTCCTGCCAGAAAATGCTGCCCTGCTTAATTAATCGTTTCCTCTGGCTTGAATATCCATTTAACAGTTTGTTGGTGGTTATTGCACAGTGTGTGAGGTATCCTCTCTTTACCTCGGGAATAATCAGAAATGCCCAATGTAGACCATCTTCCTAAAGGAACAGAGAAGAAGATGTGAAGAAAATTCTTTAGCCTTTATTTTGGTCCTGCTAAAATACATATTTCATAAATCACAATCACCTATATTTATAAATTATAAATTATTTATAATATATGTATACATATATACATATATATTTATAACTCAGAGCCACACATATCTAGGCAAGAAATGGAATAGTACAAAAGGTTAAATTAATTAATATGTAGAACTTGCCCAGTGTGTTTGATGAATTGTTTCACTTAGAGTAACCAGTAACTCAATCATTGGAATCTTGGTTCCAGATATTCTTCTGTATTTAAACATTTTTGTTGTGTTGTATGCCTGTAGGTACAAGTATGTATGTGTGCACATGTGAGTATATGGGTGTGTGCATGCATGTGTGAGTGTATAGGTACATGTGCATATGTGTGCCTGTGGACGCCAGAGTACAATCTTGGGTATCCGTTGTCAGAAGCCATCTACCTTGCTTTTTGAGACAGCTCTCTAACTGGCCTAGAGCCTGTTAGTCAAGCTAGACTAGCTGGCCAGTAACCCCCAGGGATCAACTTATCCCCACCTCCCCAGTGCTGATATACTAAGTAGCCACCGTCACACATGGTGTTCTGAAGACTGAACTCTGGGCCCCATGCTTGCAAAGCAAGCACTTCCGTGACTGAACCACCATCTCTCTGGCCTGAATGTGCCTTTTTCATTCTTGCTAAATCTTCCCTTTTTACTTGCTTACCCTACTCACATCTGACCAGCCCAGACACGCTGCTCTTAGGTTCTACCTGTTTCTCTTGCTTCCAGCCTAATATAACCACTAGGGTACATGGCTTTGCTCAGTTACAGACACCTGAGAGACTGCTACCCACGGGAAAACAAAGGCTACATGGTCGCATTTGGGGAAATACATGTGCAGTTTGAATGACTGATTGTTTCGCTGCATCTTGGAGGTGGCAGGGACAGGTGGCTTATTCCCTGAGTCCTTTGACAGGTCATCCATAGGAAACCAACCCCTGGAGGACAAAGATGTTTCAGGTTCATTTCTTCCAGGTTTGTATCTGGCCCTTCAATTTAGCTATCGCAACTGAGCAGGGCCAGGAATTTAGTCTCTGATCTGGGACCATCTCCTCCCCAAGACAAATGTTTTTGAATAAGACTAAGTTCATGAGTCAGGACATGGCAGCTGCCCTGAGCTTCTGGAATCCAAGCACTGTGTCTCTCCTAGTTGCCAAGGATGCTAGCTCAAGACAGAAGGATATGCCAGGACTTCCAAAAGGGAAAAAACGGCCCTTTGAGGGACCAGAAGTCAATGGCTTCTTTGTTCTTAGCACCCTTTTGTTACTTCAGGACCTGAGTGAACCCAAAAGTGTCTGGGTACCACTTCCCTTCCCACCACAACTTCATTCGGGAGTGTATTGTTTTACCTGGGGACAAAGATCAAAACAAAACAACAAACAAACAAACAAATTTCAAAGGAAAGAGAAGGCTTTGTAGTCTATGAATGAACTAGATCCTGTCTAGCCTGGAATGTGCCCTAATCAGTGACAAGTGGCTGTTGGAAGAGAAACTTCCACTAATCTTGCTGTCACACAATACTTTACCAAAAAGGACAAATTTGCCATCATATATATATATATATACATATATATATATATATATATATATATATATGTATATATATATATATGTGTGTGTGTGTGTATGTGTGTGTATACATATATATACACACACACACATATATATATACATATACATACATACATACATACACACACACACACACACACACATACACACACACACACACACACCATATTCAAGAAAGCACAGATTTGTGTGTACCTCCCAGTAGTCAGGGCTTGGGTGGGCCTTGTTGACACTGTCTTATTTCTTGTTGCAAAAGGCTTAGAAATGTATTTTTAAAGGCCAAGGTACAAGTATGCTTGTGCGTGCGTGTGTGTGTGTGTGTGTGTGTGTGTGTGTCTTTCTGTGTGTGTCTTTCTGTGTGTGTCTTTCTGTGTGTCCGTGTAGTGTACACAAGGCAGAAGCTGGAAGGACTCTTGAGTTTGTCTGTCTCACTGGCTCTCGGCTCTATTTTTCTCATGGAGAGCGCCCCGAAAGCTCTGTAGGGTGGGTCCTGCCTGGCCCGCATCAGTGCTCAGTACGTTTCCTAGGAAGCTCTGGATGGGGACTATCCGGGGCGAGGAGAGCAGGGCTCCCATTCTTCCAGTATTCAGAAAGGAGTTTGTGGCTCCTCTTCTAGCCTAGAGCTCCAGACATTTAGTAGCTGCCCGTGCAGGAGGAGGGCAGGGCTCCGGGTACCCTCTTGCACACTGTTATCTTGCCTTTTGTCCCAAGGCCTCCAATGAGCGGGAGGTAACCCAGCGACTTCATTATAGACACGGCTTTTAGCTTAGCCATTATCAGTCAATTCTGGCCTGATTATGATCTGGCCTTCTCATGTGGCCTGGCTAGAAAAGATAAGCTAGGGGATGACAGCTAAGCTGGTAGTCTACGGTTAACTGAAGTCCTCGGGAGTGCTCACAGCTAAGCTGGCAGTCTACGGTTAACTGAAGTCCTCGGGGAGTGCTCACAGCTAAGCTGGTAGTCTACGGTTAACTGAAGTCCTCGGGGAGTGCTCACAGCTAAGCTGGCAGTCTACGGTTAACTGAAGTCCTCGGGGAGTGCTGACAGCTAAGCTGGTAGTCTACGGTTAACTGAAGTCCTCGGGAGTGCTCACAGCTAAGCTGGTAGTCTACGGTTAACTGAAGTCCTCGGGAGTGCTCACAGCTAAGCTGGCAGTCTACGGTTAACTGAAGTCCTCGGGGAGTGCTGACAGCTAAGCTGGTAGTCTACGGTTAACTGAAGTGCTCGGGAGTGCTCACAGCTAAGCTGGCAGTCTACGGTTAACTGAAGTGCTCGGGGAGTGCTCACAGCTAAGCTGGCAGTCTACGGTTAACTGAAGTCCTCGGGGAGTGCTCACAGCTAAGCTGGCAGTCTACGGTTAACTGAAGTCCTCGGGGAGTGCTCACAGCTAAGCTGGTAGTCTACGGTTAACTGAAGTCCTCGGGGAGTGCTCCCAGCTAAGCTGGCAGTCTACGGTTAACTGAAGTGCTCGGGGAGTGCTCCCAGCTAAGCTGGCAGTCTACGGTTAACTGAAGTCCTCGGGGAGTGCTCCCAGTGGAGAGGTCTCAGGTCCTGAGCGTGTTCCTGCCTAAGGAAGAGGTCCGGTGGAGAAGGCAGCTGGGTACAGCAGCTGCCAGGTAAGAGGTAGAGATGACAGACGGCTAGGCCCTGCTCTTGGGGCTCTGGGTTCCGGCTCAGCCTGGGGCTGGTTTGCTCGGCTTCTCTGGGATGCCAGAGCCTGTTCTGTGTCTCCAAAGAGAAAGGATACAGAGTCGCTATGAACAGGATACAGCCGCTTTATTTATTTATCTATGTATTTATGTATTTATGTATTTATGTATTTATTTATTTATTTTTATAGTTGTGAGGTCCTCATGAAAGGCGGAGTGGAAACAAATTTACTAGGGAAAATAACGGTAAAATATAACGTGAGAACCACCAGCTCATTTAAGTCATTGCCTTACTAGAAAGACGCTCGCAGGATGTTAAGTATATATTGGGGGTTGGTAGCTTATCTAGGTAGAATCTATCAGAGAGCCACCACGTCCCTCTCACTCTCTGAGCCTGTGCCTTAACCACAGGTGCAGGTAGGTCCTCGGGGTGGCAGCTCTGACATGGGGACACCCTGACTCTGATGACAGCTTAGTCCCCTAAAAGTACCAGCTCCGTGGGAAGCCTGCACTTGTGTTTGACACAGAGGAGCTGTGCTTAAAGGGACAGAGAAAACACTGCAGGGCCCAAGTCCTTCCTACAAAGCCCCCCTCTTCTTCCTCTCCTACACCAGACCTTTGTGTGCCCCAGACGTCTCTCTGGGCACAGGGAGGGACACGCTGCTCCATCCCCCCCCCCCCGTCCGCTGCAGCTAGAGTCCTGCAGCCGACCTCATCTTTCTCTCCTCAGCTCGAGACAGGCACAAAGGAGACGAGCATCGAGCACCTGCACAGTGCCTGAAGCCTGAGCTCTGCTCCTGGGTGTGGGAGCCCATTTTCTCTTCCTCCCACAGTCATTTCTAATTCTGTCTGTCCACACTCGCTCCCTCGCTCTCTCCCTGAAGGCCTCACACAATTCACCCATCCACCTCTTCCAGGCAGCCCAACACTTGAACTCCAGGCTGAGCCACAGACCAGGAGACGCCAAAGAGAAGGAAGATTCCCAGGTAGACAGCGTGGAAGGGTCTACTTTGCTCAGACCAGAACTGATCCCCAGTCCTCTCTATGTACAGTCCGCTAAAGGCCACTGGGCGGTCTCAATGGCCATAAGGTAAGAAAGGAAACAGATAGAAGGATCTAGTCTAGACCCACCACTGCTTTAAGTCAGGGATGAGCATGGTTCTTAGGAGAAAAAACACCCCCTTCCTTGGTCTAACACTAAAATACAGAGCATAGGGGTATGAAACGTCCAGCATATCCTGGTTTCAGGCTTCCAAGTCTGAGGTCTCCACCTGCTCCCATGTAAGCCTCCCAGCCACAGTATATAACGCCCTTCCATCTAGGCATTGAGGTCCCAAAGACTCTAGACACTGAAGACTGTATCTCATTTCCGTTTACATTCCTGAACAGCCGGTGTAGTGGCCAACAGGTAACAGGGGCCGAGCCAACAGCTGAGGGAGCAAAAAGAGCCATACTGGCCACGCCCCTCTGCTGGTGCCCACGGTTCCAAGGAGCAGGACCTCCCCAGCCTCCCCGGCCCATCAGCAGCACGCGGCCTTACCTCCCATGAGGAAGAGAAGCCCCGCCACATACTGCATAAGGCCTCGGTCCCAGCAGCAGCCCAGGACGCCGATGATCCAGCCGAAGAGGATAATGGCGACTGCCATGCCCATGAAGCCGGCCGTCATTCTACGCAGATCTGGGAAGAGGCAGGAGGGAAACGGCAAGCATTAGAACACGCGGTGCAGCGGGGTCAGGCGAACCCTGAGCGTGGGGCAGGGAGAGGAGGGGAGGGGCTCTTCAAGGGCAGGAAGACTACCTATTGAGACCCCTATGCAGCAGAGAGCCACTGGGGGTGACTGTCTTCTGCACGAGTGTGTTGTGACCGCTGGGTTTCTAAGCACAGGGCACGCACATCGTCCCCTGTGGCTGTCGGGTCACTTCTTCCAGGCTAGGCACGTGCTGCTCTTCCTGTGAGCCTGTCCCATCCTTAAGAGACCGACGCTGTCTCTAGTGTAGAAAATGGAGCGACTTGCTCAAAGCAGCACAGTAAGGACTCAGACCCGGATAGTTGTGGTATTAGCTTTTTAGAGACGAGAGAGCAGCGAGGTGAGCTGCTGGAGAGAGCAGGGCTTCTGGAGACAGGCTGCCTCTTAGCCCTCCCCACTTTAACCCAGGGTCTGGTGGGCTGTGGGAGAAGCCACATGAGAAAATATGGGTTTGCTTCTCTGCCCCCATCCCAAGCCGGCTCCTGGGGCTTAGTTTTACCCACAACCTGGGAAGCAGAGGGAGAGCTGCATCTCCCTCCCTTAGTCTGAGCCCTTGGAGCAGGGCCCTTCCTTGCAGTTACCTCTATCCTTCTGACTAGAGGGTCGGCCCCAACGCCACGGTGAGGACAGTACCTGTTCTTTACCTCTATGACCTGACGATGGCGGGAATGACTCGGTGAGGAAGAAGGTTGGGGGAGGGGGGTGGGAATGCCGTTCGCAGCAGGAGGGGAAGGGAAGGCCTGCCCACTGCCCAACTCGGCTTCTTTGCTGGCTCCTTCCCTTGTGTGGCCAGATGTCACCAGAGCTGCTGTCACAGGCTCCCTCTCCATGCATGGCTCTGACCTGGGCCTGTTTCCAGAATGGTTTCCTCCTCTCACCCCTTCCCTTCCCATAGAACTGACTCTACTTCCCGGCGGTGGCTCTTCACCCATCACATTGGTCACTCCTTCCTGAATCTGCCTGCAGCCCCTCACGCTCACCCACCTTCAAGGCAGTATACCAGCCCCAGCCTGCTAACAGGGCTCTAGGCAAGAGCAAACAAACACAAAAACAAACAAAAACATTTTGCCTGGCCCCTGCCCCAGGCTCTGAATCCTCTGCAGCATCACAGAACATCCTAGAGGCTCTCAAAGACATTTTCCTCTTACAAAGGAAGGGTAAAATGTCAGGGTAATGGAGAAAGTGCCTGCCTGGAATCAGGCACCTCACACCCACTGCTGCCCCATCTCTCTCCTTCTTGTCCCAGAGGAACAAATGCAACAGTGTTTCTGTGGGCGAGGTCATCCGAGTCAGTCAGGGAGGCCATCCCTCCACCCTTCCCCTTCCTCACATTCTATCCACTCCTACCCGGTGTCATGAAACATGTGAAAGGGACCTCTACCTCCAGCAGAGAACAGTCTGAGTAGAGATCCCTCTCTTGAGGGCTCTGGTCTCTTTGTTCCAACAAGGAAAATCAGACATTGTCAGTTCCAGCCAAGAGAGGCTGACCAGAGAGGGAGGAAATCAATCCCGGCCTCCCGTCTGAGAAGGAGAAGCCAGCAGAAGCTGGACAGCTCCCTAACCCCAGAGGCAGAGATCCCGACAGGGCACAGGGAAGATAGCTGCCCTGCCTGATTCTGTTGCCTCTCTGAGCAGGCCTGCCCCAGCCAGGTGGAAATACCACTCTGTATTCACTTCTGTGAGCTGCTAAGGATGCCTCATTATCACACAGCAGTGTGCAGATTGCTCATACTGCCAAATGAGTCAGGTGAAGGTCTGCTGAAAGAACCGTTTAATGACAAGGCTCATGCGCGGGCTCAGCCTCCTGCACGGTCAGCCCTGCCCATGGGTTGCCCCCGCCCCGGTGGGTCAGCTCCTGCAGACTGACATTGCTTCTCCTTCCATTCCCATCTCCACGGTCACACTCAAGACCACCGTGGGATCCCTTCTTGTCTCACCATAAGGGCCTGATCACACTTGTCAGCGGAGACACGTAAGGCCATGTCGATTGATTCTTAGGAACAGATAATCTGTGATTAATACTTTAGCCGGTGCTTGCTTAAAGGGCAAATGAAAAAAAAAAAAAAAGAGTCCAGCTCTACCACTGGGAAGTTGAGTACCTTAAGCAGAAGGTACTAAATTCAGCACCCTCTCTTGGGTTCTTCCCTTTTTCATCCAGGGAAGGCTTCTGGGTCCTGCCCTTATAACCCCAGTAAACCTCCCTTTTCCAGAGGTCAAATTCTCACTTGACTTTAATGCCTGGAAGTCCTACACGGACCACAGACTATAGACCCATGGGGGCAAAGATATCGTCTAAGGGGATAAGTGGATGGTAGGTCCCATCAAGTGAGTACACACTGGCCAGGAGATGGCCCTGTGGCTTGGCGAGGCAAGAAATCTAAAGAGAATGCCAACCATAAGAAATAGGAGGTGACATTTATTGAAGGATGAGAGCAAAGTGTTCTACTTATAAGAAAATGGGAGGGGGCAGGAATGCAGGCAAATGGAGAAAACAATCGCTATTCTGAAAGTTCCTGGCTGATTCCAATCATCTGAGTCTTGGGTGTTGTGGGGAGCAGTTGCCTTCCTTCTGTCTTAGCTTAGGTAAACTTCTGTGTCTCCCACAGGGTATTGTTGACTTAGGTAAAGGGTTGTTCTAAGTTGTTGATGTGGAAACAGGATGAAAAACAGAGGTCCTGACTGCATTGCCACTGACCCAGGAAAGATTTTCATATCACCCTTGAGTCTGGCTTTGTCCAACCTCCGTGTGAACAACCAGTTCTCTTCTCCTCAGAGAGTCAGCCGAGTTATCTATGTGGTAGCCCAGGCAAGCTACTATAATAGGTCAGAAGGCAGGCAGAACGAGAGGCATTCCAATTTTACAGATGAGGAAAAAAGCAAAACCCAAAGACAAATAAATAAGTTATCGACAGTCTCAAAGCCAGCGCACTGCAAATAGAGTTAACAGCTGCATCATTGAATTGCGTGAGGAAACAGGATAAGTAAAAGAATTAAAATTGATGTGAGCGAATGCACTCGGCATTCCTCCTTCTAAAGTCAAGCCAGAACTGTAGCTAAGAGATGGGGAACAAAGGACAGAAGACAAGAAGGAGGGGCGTGACACTGCTGGGGGTGCTGGAAAGGACTGTTCTGACTCCAAAGGCAGTGTCAGAGAAACCTGCTGCCTGGCCCACATGAAGCTCCAGGTCCCAACTTGAGAGAGGATGGGGAGGGAGGGAGGGAAGAAGGGAAGAAGTGAGAAAAAGAAAAAGGGTACAAAAATAAAAAATAGATGGAGGAAAAAAGACAATGTCTAGCTTTAATTTACACACAAAATCTGGACCCTGGAGTGCTTGGGAACGGTTAAATGCAGAGGCGTCAGAGTGTGATGTATCTGTGGTTTAACTGCCTTTCTGCCTTTCCATTTGCATTTGAGTTAGCGCCATCTGTCATTCTGTGGTCATATCCACATGGTGTCACAGCTCCTGTACCTGCCTGCCATCTTTCTCTTTAGGAATAAGAAACTACCACTCGATTCCCACGGTTTCCTTGAATCCTTTAATTTTGGAATTTACAGTCTGCATGTCTTGGTCTCCATCATTTAATGACTTAAGAAAAGGGAAAAAGAAAAGAAGAAAAGAAAGTGAAAAGCGGGGAAAGGGAGCTCTAACTCACCTTTCCAGGAAGCTTTAGAAAACTTCTGGTTGCCTTTGATGTGAAATCTGGGACAGCGGTCTCTATTGTCACCCAGAGAAGAGCCTTGGATGATAAAGTCTGATTCTGCAGGCAGTCACGGGAATGACAAACCTCAGGAACCATGTTGGGATAGAGTCTGTTATCTGTGTTTCCTGACCCTCACATTTAGTGTTCAATGTTTGAAATTAGGAAGGTGCATTCTAAACTCTTGAATTTAGTCCAGCATGATGGGAGGAGGCCGGCAGAGGGAGGACGGCCGTGAAGGAGGGTGGAGGAAGAAACCCAAGAAGAACCATTAAATAAAGCTAGGAAGAAACTGTTTTCCTCAGGATTATTTTTTTTCAAGTTTACACTCCAATTAACATTTAAATGGAAAGGAATTGCTTGCAACTCTGCAGAGGAAAACTAGGATGTCTGCACTAAGTGAACACCACATAAGGGAGAACGTAGATATCAGGCTCTTCGCATCTTTCAGGTTGTGCTATAAAGATCTTGTACGGAAAAATGATCATGATTGAAACATTATTTTTCCTATTGAAAAAAAACTAAAAATGATAAGGGCGAGCTCAGAGTAGACCTTGCCTCTTAGGTGAGGGCTGGATACATGTGGGGAAAGGAGCACTATGAACTAGTGGCTACAATCTGAAAGGAACGAGCTGGGACGGGGGCTAGACGTGCCCTAGAGAAAGCCGGACCTGCTGGAAGCTCCCCCTTTCCAATGAGAGAAGCACACAGCCCTGGCTACAAAGGGGCCGCCCTGGGAGCAGAACAATCGTTCACAAATGAACCAGGTCGCCGCATTGCTGAGCAATGTGCTGGGGACAGAGCCTCAGAGTCTTCCTACCGAGGGGTCAGGCAGGATGGGAGAAGATGAGAGGGAGGAGGGGGAAAGACTGTGAACAAGACTGAATTGGCAATGAACTTCATACCCATGATGTCAACTAGGATGAGCTGATTCAAAGGACAGGAAACACTCCTGGAGACCAGTCCTTATCTCCAAAGGAAGTGGTATTGGAGTGGAAATGTGAGACCAGATGAACAGATTCTGGGAATCAGGGCATCTCTGTTGGATTTCCTCACTCTTCTACCCTGGAAACATGGGCCAGTTAGCCTGTCTCCCTGGAGTTTATGCAGATGGTGAGTAGAGGTTAGGATGGCATCGATGTCAAAGAGTTATTGAGAGGTCTACATGGGCTAATATGTGTGAACAATGCTAAGGATGCAGGACTAAGAAATGGACTGCAAGTCGCCTGAGTGTGAGCAACCGCTCTCCACACACAGTGCATCCTTTGGGTTTGCCACCCTGGAGCTCGGAAGGAATGGAGTCAGGTGTTGGGGTGTGCTTCTTGTCAAAGATGTGCTACCGAGGGTGAGCAGCCTTCCAGAATCTGTTCCTTTGCCTTTCAAATGCTGGAGAGGCCTGGCCCAAGGAATTATTTATTAGTATGGCGATGCAAACACCCTGGAGTGTCTGTCCTCCAAGGACCCAAATAGCTGGAGGCAACGGCAGCTAATAGCAGAGGTGCTGGTGTCCACCCGGGCTCTTTCAAGCCTGGGTTCTGGCAGTGAGCACTTTGGACATGTAGGAGGAAGAAATACGGGGTAGACTAGGATGATATGTTGAGAGCGATTCGGTGATTTAGGTAAGAAAAACGGGATGGCTCAGGCCTCTGACTCACAATACAGGTTGGTTCAGTATTACAGTGTTTATATTTAAGGAATTATTTTAGCGAAAACAAACTAGCATCCAAGTTTCCATGAAGAGTGGCAGATATGGGGTTCTGATCTCTAAAATGCTGCCCAGAAGGCTCCCTGTCATGTCCCACACCCCGTCTTTTTTTTTAAGCCCTCCATATTTCAGTTGTCCAAACTCCAGTTTGTTCCCCTCACTCCCTTCGGAGTGGCAGAGGGCCCTCTAGCACCCAGTTTCCTATGCTCTGCCTGCCAAGCTCCACGCCATCTTTGAAGACTTCCCCAGAATGTGTATGCATCTCTGGCGGCTTCGGTGGGCCTCTAGCTGACCTCGCTAGCAGTACCCAGAGCTGCACTTGGCTGATTTCACTGCCCTGTCTTACTGTGCTTCCTTGTTTACATCTCTCTCCCTTGAGTACATTCAAGCTGGCTCGGGGCTGCACTGGTGTTTGTTTCTTCCTGTCTTCCTAGTTCCTAGCTCATTGGCTGACATAAGCAAGTGTTCAACAAATGTTTGCTAAATGTGATCACCATCCAACTCTGTAGTAATTATCAAAGCTGTGTGTGTGTGTGTGTGTGTGTGTGTGTGTGTGTGTGTAATAACACAGGAATGAGGAAAAAATACCTTCACAACCCACCCTGCTTCAGTGGCTCAAATGCCATTGTGACTTGTGCCTGGGACTCAACTTTTCTCTTCTTTAATCTTTGGGGGTTTTGTTTCTTTTTTTGTTTTGATTGTTTTTTGTTTTGTTTTTGGTTTGCTTTTTGTTTGGTTGGGTTTTTTTCCCCCCAGCATTAACTATTGCTTAAACAATTCAGCATCATTGCTTACTGCATACAAAGGAAACATCAGCGTGCATTTGGGTTTCCGATGGCCTGAAGTGTGAGGGCCACAAGGACAAGGGTTGTCCCTCAGATGATGAATAAAACAGACTCTCTGGCATCACCCAATCCCAGAGCCAGGAAGAAACAGTGAGAGAAGGCCGTTGCTGTAGAAACAAGAAGCAGTTTCTGGGTCAGGCGGCAGACTTGGAGCGCCCTCCTCCTCAGTCCTACCTCCAGATTAGGGAGCTGCCATAAATAGGGATATTAAGCCACACTGCCATATACAAATCACATCCATTGTCAAAACAATGGAAGACAAGTTATGAAGTTTGCGCTTGCTTGATGAAAGCTGGGCCAGCAGCCAAAGCAAGTACAGGAAGAAGTGAAAGAAGGAAAATTCAGAATGAGGGGAAGCGTTCCAACCCCTAGATGGTAAGGTTGGCGTACTGGGCCCCTTGCTGCTGCTGGGATGGCCATTAGTCAATAGCAGGAACCCAAGGAGGTGATGGGAAGGGAAGTGCCACTCAGCTACCCTGATCCACCTGGGTGGAGCTGGCAACCTGCTCTTCTACTCAAGAGAAGGGGCCATTTCGCCTTCTCTATGTCACACGTCAGCTGCTTAGAGTGTAAGGCACAGAAATGACCCCAGAGAGACCCCACAAAGCAATCAGAAGATAAGAGCATCAAAACACATGGACGCCATAGAAAAATTAGGCCAGTGCCTGGGAACTAGCTAAGTTAGCTTTGTCTAAGACAGAGAAAGGAAGGATTAAATAGGAATCCACCTTGTCTGTTTGCTCTACCCAGGAAGGTATTGGGGAATAGAATATGCTTAGAATGGGCCAGTTCGCCTTTGCAATGTCCTGTGAGGTAGATGATTTTTTTTCCAATATAGAAAGTGAAGCATGGGAATTTTAGTTGGCCAAGTTTATGCAGCCGGTGAGAATCATCTCCGAGAAAGTGTCCCACTTTGGCCATTCTCATGTCATTCTTCAGTGCTTCTTATCCCCTGTGCTATTTCAAAGCCCAGAACTGAACTTAACATCCAGTAAAAGGTGATGGAATATATTCACTTATCAAAATCATTCTGTTGAAAGATGTCAGCGACATAAGAAAATTGAACAAAAAGCAATGTGCAAGCCTATGTATTTCTATATTGCATGTGTGTATATATATGTACCTACCCACATAGAAACATGCAAGAGAAACAGAGCAAAGGTTAATAAGGAGTCCTTTTGTAGTGTGGGTATTTTTGCAGGGTGCCTTTTATACAATGAGAATATAATATTTTAAGAGTCCAATTTTGAGTTCCTTAGGTGAGATGAGTTTTATTGACTTTACATGGTCCTAAGTACAAATACTCAGTCAACCTGTTAGGATGGGAACAGTGATAAAGGATGGTAGTTCCTTCTCAGTAGTGCCTAGAATTTGCATCCTGGCCCCATGCATATTGGTTGGAATGCACTATGAAGATCACTGCCATACTGTCTTAGTTCTGAGGTCTCAGAGGTAAGGACAGTAGAAGAAAAACTTGTATCCAGAAGTTGCAATGTCCAAGATGACATCCATAAGCCACATGTGGAGCTGAGCCCTCAAAATGCTTAGCCAATACTTGAAACATGCTGTGCATGCGAAATATACATCATAGTTGAATGTTACAATCTTAGCAGGTATTTCTGTAAAACATTTCCTAACGATTGTTATTTTGATTACATCTTGGTATGGCATTTTGGACAGATTGGATTAAGTCATATTATGAAAATACCTGTTTCTCTTTATGACTTTAATGTGACTAATGTGACATTTAAAATTGTGTATGTGGATTGTGTTATGCTCCTATAGGACTTCGGTGTGTTGGGGAGAGGTGTAAGAACCTGTGTAGACCTTGCTACAAGGCACTCCAACCTGGCTCTGCATCTTGTAGACCATCCCTTCTTCTGTTCACATATAACAAGAGAATAGGAAACTGGAACAGGAGGCTGGGGGATGAAGGCTTCTTGGCAGAGAGGCATAAGGGAACTGTGCATTTCCATTTCCTCCCACGGGGAATCTCCCCTCTTACCTACCCAGGTCAAGGAAAGGACCTTAAGAGAGCCACTTGGTGAGCAGCTCTGGAATGCTCTTGAATTATAAGACACGAGATGGTTCTTACTTGTGGCCTCAAAAGCTGAGTAAAGGGCTGTCTGGAGCTGCCTAGGGCAGCATGATCGCAGAGTTCATCGGGTTAAAGATCTCATACCTTCGCCATGAGCCAAACTTACAGCCGTGAAATCTAACAACCTTGAAAAGACTCTGTCCTAGTGCCTTACCTGTTTTGATGACATTAGAGAGTCTCAATGAGGATAGTATCCAAAATGAGGAGGAAGTAAAACCAGATCACCTGAACAATGGCCTGTTCATCTCAGGTTATCATAGTACATTGCCAAGTCCTATGGAACATTCCCAGAGAAATTACAAATTCGTTCAGTGAGAGAAACAGCCAGTATTTGAGACTGCCACATGCAAAGCACCAACACGGAACACGAGAGCACCAAGCACATTAGAGCTCCTTAGCACGACACCTGCCTGCCTGTCTCAAAGTCCAGCCCTCCCTCAAGGAACCAAAAGAGGTAGCAGGTAGAGTTTGAAAAGAACCAATCTCTTTTCACAGGCAGGTTTTGCATGTATGGCAAGGTTCAGCCAGGAAAGAGAGAAGACAACCTGAGACTCAGAGTTCACGTTCTATAGAAGTTCTCAGGTTTTGTTAGCTACAAATAAAAATAAAATAAAATAAAATAAAATGAGATGAGATGAGATGAGATGAGATGAGATGAGATGAGATGAGATGAGATGATAAGATACCAACAAGCTAGCCAACATTCATTGAGATCTCCTATATGTGTTATTCAGGGATCACACAGAACAGGCTTAGAGGGTAAGAAAAACCAAAACTAACAGTATAGTCTTTCATAAATCAGTCATGGATAACCTTGTATAAGCCAATCCTGCAATCAATCAGAATGATAATCATAGACAATGACACACCTAGCATCCCATGTGCTTTATTAGCTTATACTAAGCACTTTATATATACTTTATCACATTTAATGCACCCTCCCCTTTTAGTGATTGGAAAATAAGAAATTTGGGGGTCAAGTCAGCAGCTTGAAAGCAGTAGACTCAGGTAGAGAATTCTGCCCTGACTCAGAGGCTTTTTGCTTTAATCACTGTGTTCTCCAGCCTGTGAGAGTCATGGATCAAGTGAGATCTTTGAAAGCCCTTTGTAAACTGTAAAGTGCTACTACAAATGTCTGTCATCACTTATGTTCACTGCCAGGCTCCAAGACAGAACACAAATACAATGGACCCTGAAGGTACCATCAGAATTATCCAGTGTGTATTTAGCAGCCCCAGGATGTACTAATCTTTCCAAACAACATGGGAAATACAAGATAAGCACGTTTTTTTCTCTTGTCCTGAAAAGGTTTTTAAATTATGCCATGCCAGTACATTTGGTTTTCTAATTTCAAAGAATGCTAGTGAAGGGGTCTCAAAGACCATGCCCTTATGTCCATTCTCAAGGAAGCAAAGGTATTTCATCCAAAAGTCCATGTGTGTGGAGTGGTAGGAGCAGGCACCGTGGCACATTAGAGGAGGAATGACTGTGGGATGCAGTGTGGAGAGTTGCTACCCGGGGAGGAGGGACAGCTTCTGCTTCTTTCTGCTAGTTATCACATCTTAGAGGAGTCACACTTTGTTTCCTTTTGTTTTGCATTTGTGCGTCTCCTTTGTGAACCTCCTGCCTGGCAGGAGGGGTAGACCAGATGATTCTGTTCCAATGGTTGTAACTCTCAATGCCAATTGCAGAATGCCAGCCTGTCTTTATCCCAAGAGACAGAGCAAATTGAAAATAAAGAGCCTGTTATTAAAGCACTAATAAGACGTCATGGAGCCAATTTTTAAGAATGCTGAGGTATCATAAATCCACTGGATGGTAACAAGGCTTGCTCTCCCACACAGCTGGGAGGGGCTGCAGAGAGCAGCCACACTATCCAGCCACCTTCCTCCTCTTCCTTACCATGGCTTCCCCTCTGCAAGTAACCAGCAGTGACTGAACGGGTTAGAGACCTCTCCTTGTCCCTATTGCTTCTCTGTAGTTCTACTGACCCATCATGGGGTTACTTATTTTTTATTTTTGACATAAATTCTTTGTATATAGTAAGGGACTTCATAAGAACACTTGCACATAAGTACCTCATATGCTCTAATCATGCACCTCCTATTCTGCCCCTGCTCCTTTTTGGTCCTTCCAATTTCCGCCTTTGTTCTAAATACTTTTGCTTCTATTTGTATGTCACATATGTATACATGGTTTTATATATCTATATAAATCTAGGACTCTCAAATGAAAGAACATGAGGTACTTGCCTGAGTTTGATTTAATTCTTTTAGTATGGTAATTTCCCTTTGTTCCTATTTTCTTGCAAATGATATAAATTTCATTCTTTGTGGCTTAATAAAATTCATTGTGTATATATATATTATTAACTCTGTGTATGTGTGTGTGTGTGTTTATTTCAGGGAGAGAGAAGTGGTAAGGGAAAAAAAATAAAACACATAATTGCCTGGATTTACATTCCTACCAGAAGCATATAAGGGTTTCCTTTTGTCTGCATCTAGGCCAGTGTTGTTGTTATTATTATTACTATTATTATTATTATTGTCATTGCTACTTGGGTAAGATGGACACTCAATGTAGTTTTAATTTGCATTTTTCTGATGACTCATGAAGATATACCATCTTTCGAGAACTATTTGCTTATTTCTTTAGTTCATTTATTTCCTGGACTGTTTGATTTCTTGGTATTTAGGTTTTTAGTCCTTTAAATATTTTAGATATTAATATTCTTTCATATGTGTGCTTAGCAAACATTTTCTCCCATTTGGTAGGCTATCTCTTTGCCATAGTCTCTCTTGTACAGAAGACATTAATTTTTTTTTTTTTTGAGGCAGGGTTTCTCTGTGTAGCCTTGGCTGACCTGGAACTCATTTTGTAGAGCAGGTTGGCCTCAAACTCAGAAATCCACCTGCCTCTGCCTCCCAAGTGCTGGGACTAAAGGCCTGTGCCACCACCTCCCGGCTAGAAGACATTAATTTATTAATCCATTTCATACATAGCTATCAAGTTACTACTATGTATAAGAAATAAATTTGTGGACAAAGCCAAGTCCCTGGCTCTATGAAATTTACTTTCTAGGGAAAGAGGTGAACTAAACATGTACGCACATGCAGATAGATACATGTACATATGTCAGGAAGGGAGAAATTTGTGGACAACAATGAAAGAGGGCAGTGGAAGGAAGGCCAGCAGGGTGGGAACAGGTTGCGGAGTTACAGAGCTGCCTGGTAACCATGGTGCTTGAGTAGAGAGTGGAGGAAGGGTGGTAATGGGCCTGCGGGCATCCCAGGCAGAGGGAACCACACAGGCAAAGGAAAGGAAGCAGGAGTCTGCACGCTCTCCACACACTGTGTGACATTTTTCACCCAGTGATTAGTATATACCCTGACTTAAGAGCTGCATAATCGGACTTCGTGTTCTGTTAGAAACAAAAAAGTATTTTCTGGGACCAGCTATGCTCTCTTCCAGGAAAGAAACATCCCCTTCAGTTTTCCATTGCAGGGTTGTGGGGGGAACATGGAGACTCTTACTCCATTTGCCTGTGTTTGTGAGGTACTCATTTGGTCAATGCTGCCCAACAGAGTCATCTTTAGAGCTTAGCTTTACCTGGAATCAGGAGAGGAAGGGGTTAGGGGTATACTCAGTTTGTAAAGATAAACTTCAAAACTTTATGGCTTCAAAGAGGGAGCCCAAGAGACAAGACAATTGCTTAGTGACTATGAAAAAGGGATATTCCTGCGGAGAACAGGAATGAAAGGAGGTGACAAACAGGGTTACAATGGAAACCATCGCAGAAGCTAGTGGAGATGGCATCAGGAAGCCACCAAGAGAGAAGGACTAGTGGAGATGGCATCAGGAAGCCACCAAGAGAGAAGGACTAGTCGAGATGGAGTTAAGAAGCCACCAAGAGAGAAGACTTTGGTCATCTTCTAAGTTTACATCTGGAACAGTGACTGCAAAGCCCCAGCCACATAGCTCCTGCCCTTTCTCCCCTTCACAATAACAGGTCTCTAGAAAGGGATTTCACCTGTTTGTCAGAATGCTGATTTCGATACTAAATCCACACCTCCCAGACTGCAACTTCTACGTCCTCCTCCTGCAGTTTCTGAGTTTAGACTGATATACAGAAGGCAAGCAAATTGACAACACTTAGGAACAACACAAGAAATAAAGGCGTGAGATAGCTACTGCTCACCATGTCCACTCTGTACCATGCAATGGGGACATGCGGACATCATCACCCAATATACAGAAAAGGGGCCACGCGATGCTCTGAGCATCTTTATTGTTGGGAAGTGGAACTTTGGAATAAAGATGAAGGAAAAAATATTATGAGAAAAATACAAGATCAAGTGTCAGTTAATTACATACCCGGTATACCGACAGATAATTAGAGATGCCTGCCCATTGTCATGTTAACTGTCAGGGTTTCATTTACAGAGAAAGAATTAGTGCTTGGGATTGTAACTTGTGACTCATGCTGTTGAAACAGGCTATTGAATGCCTGCTTCCTAAAATCACACAGGAATAAAGAAGGGCAGTCAGGGGTGAAATTTGAACACAAACTGTATTAGCTACTTGTCACTGTGATCACAATTGTTGGCGGAAACAACTTTAGGGAGGAAATATCTATTTTGGCTCACCGTTTCAGAGGACTCGGTTGGCCATGGCAGGAAAGCTATGGTGGGGCAGACCAGTTCATTGTGAAACAGAAATCCCAGCGAAAAGGCCTGAGCTTGCACATTCCCAAGGACCTGCCCCACAGTGAGCCTCTTCTTCCAGCTAGGCTTCCCCTGCCAGTTCCCTGAACCCCAAAACTAGAGCCACCAGCTAGACCAATCACTGTGAACACCGCGCTTGGCAAGCATTTCATACTGAATTTGCAACACCAGAACTTAAGAGATGAGAAGAAAAGGGAAGTGAGAAAGGATGGCCAAAGATGACAGGGCAATATGGGTATAAGGGACACTCTGGGAGGGAAACATGAAAGGTTTACTGATTGATCGTGATGTGGGGATCAGTTAAGATATAACAGCATAAGATCCTCATCAAGAATTTTCCAAGCATCCATTGTGTGCCTGACATCAGGAGAATCTCAGGAGTCCCATGTGACCTTGGCAAGGGCTCCTTTAGTATAAGTCAATTTCACTGGGTTACTAGGAATGAGTGGGAGGTAAGAAACCAAGAGTCTTTCCTAAGTACCATGCTTTCAAACAGCCTGGCCAAAGAGGAAGGTGGTGTTAGAGTGTGGGGGAAGGGCAGTGAGTTTAATGTAGGCAAACCTTTGAACTCACTTCTATGCAGAAGAAAAAAGCATTACTAGAGAAGATGAACTGAAGCCATCACAGGCTCAGCTTTCATAGGCTCTCTACCTTATACAAAGGATCAGAGTGGGACACACACACACACACACACACACACACACACACTCAGGAAAGCCTGCATGGTTCTACTTGAAAACCTGTACATAAGAGCTTGGTGGTGACAAACCCTGAGTTCATGGTCAGACTTTCTGGGCTTGAGTTCCAGATGCGTCTCTTCCTAACCTCGAGACCTTGGGCTCTCTGAGGCTGAGTTTCTTCACAGATGACTAGAAATTATAATGGTGTCTACATTACAATATTGTTAGGCTATCTGTATCTCAATGATGAGCTAGGCTCAGCTCACCCCATCACTTCTGCAACGTCTCTTGTAGGCATGTGCTCATAATCACTCATTCTGGAAGAGAAGTTTATAGTGGCAGGCTAGATCTCTTAGTACTAAACATGCGCTCGTTCACTGATGGACTAAACCATCTGTTGTTCATTTACTAAATTCTATCCTTTGGTCAGGTATTGTAGGCACTAAAATACAAAGATGATATTTTATTCAGGGTTCTCTAGAAGAACAGAACAGATAGAATGAACACACACATACACACACACACACACACACACACACACACACACACACATAGGAATTATTAGAGTGGCTCACAGGTTGTGGTCCAGCTAGTTCACAATGGTTGCCTACCAGCAGAAGGTCCAAGAATCCAGTCGTTGTTCAGTCTACAGTTCTGGGTGTCTCAGATCATTTTCAGTATCCGCTGGAACCCTGAAGAAGTAGGCCGTAATGCCAGTGAAGGAATGGATTTGCTAATGAAGTAAGAACAAGCAGGCAGAAGAGAGCAGGCATTCCTTCTCTCATAGCCTGTATCTAGGCTGCCAGCAGAAGGTGTGGCCAGATTAAAGTTGGACCTTCCCACCTCAAAAGTTCTGCACTAAAGGTGTATCTTCTAACTTCAAGAGTTATAGATTAATAGTGGGTCTTCCCACTTCAAATGATTTAATTAATAATAATAATAATAAAAACTCCCTCACAGGTGTACCTAGCCTCTTGGGTTTTAGTTAATTCCAGATGTAGTTATGTTGACAACCAAGAACAGCCATCACAGATGGGGAAGGTGCCAGCTCTTCCTTCCCTTCTCCCTGGTTGTGAGATCCCCTTGTCCTGCTTTCCCACTCATGTCTTCTGGCCCCATTCAGTCACTGGAAGACTAAGGCTACGCTTTTCTTCTCCTCGTCACTCCAAACATCCACTGCCTAACACATAATCTGGTTCTCCACAGGATGATGTGAACACGAATGAGGAAGAGCCCACAGTCTCTTTCCCAGACAGTCACTTAGCAGGGGAGGAAGGTGTTGACAGTTACCTGGTACCTGTCATGTGCTAAGCCCCATGGACAGTGCACAGTACACACACTCACTCTGAGCTAGGCAAGGGGATGCTATTTCCATTTGTTTGATTGAACAGTGATGCCTAACGGTTTTCTTGTTTATAGTTTCAAATGTTTTGCCATTTTCTGAGTTTTGCTTTCTATTCTCTTCTAGCTAGAAACATTTTTCATGCTTCACATGTAGTCAGTCACTTTTGAATTTTGCTGGTGTCCTGCAGTTGAGTCTTCTGTGAAGTAAATATTTTTATGTCCTTCACGTCTTGTTGAACAAGAAACAAGCATCTCCATCCCTTTGTCCCCGTGTAAGCCAATCTCTCCTTTAACCTCCCTATTGTCTTTGTTCAGTGGCAGCTACCAAAGCCCCGCCTGAAGAAGACACTCGATAATGAGGACAAGGTCATTGGCAGATACAAGCAAACCCAAAACAAAAAGAAAGGATATTTGGGCAAAACTTTTTTTTTTCAGTTATCATAACGAAATTCAAGTATTGGATTTATCATGCTAGGGAAAAAAAGCTAAATGGAATCATAAATTTGAAAAGAAAAAATGATAGACAAAATATTTAAGGTGAGATGTTTATATATTGACTCCTTTTCTGCCCAGATGATTTCTAAGAGAACAATAGGCCTGTCATTTATCTGGGGGTAATGCATCAGATCTTCACAATCCCTGTGGCTTCACACCTGGCAGTACAGAGCAATTCTCAAGTTCAAGGTAAGGTTCTGCCTTCTGGAGACACTATTCTTGTCAGTAGAGAAGGGAAGAAAGGACCAAAACTTTTGGTGCTTTTAACACTTGGATATACAGGTGTGTGTGTGTGTGTGTGTGTGTGTGTGTGTGTGTGTATGCGCGCGCGCGTGCATGCACAAAAGTTTTTAATGATGCTTCATTCTCTTTATCAAAAAGTTAAGAATATAAATGTATCTGAATTTACATTACATTGCAATTCAATTACACTCAAATATACCCCCTTTTTTTCTTTTTTCATGATTTATGTATTTATTATTTCATGTGCATTGGTGTTTTGTTTGCACGTATGTCCATATGGGGGTTTCAGATCCCCTGTAACTGGAGTTACAGACAGTTGTAAGCTGCCACATAGTTGCTAGGAATTGAACCCAGGTCCTCTAGAAGAGTAGCTGGTACTTTTAATCACTGAGCCATCTCTCCAGCTCCCATATGTAATCTTAACTTGCACTGATCAGAAGGAGATTAGCTGACCGTGGCCACACCCAGCACCGGCAGCGCACAGAAAGCAGGCTAGCCAGGAGATGAACAGATGTCTGTTAAATCCATACTGAACTTCCTCCTGGGCCTGGCCCTCAGTGCTCAAGGTCCTCTTGACAAGTTTCAGAATTAGAATTCTGTGCCTGAGAACCCCACGGATGTTCAGGACGTCAGCATCCTTAGGACTTCCAAATGTCAGTGATATTTTGAGTTCTGTTCATTCTCATTTTATTTCTGATCCATGGCCAAGCCCATTATATTTGGTTACCATGGTAATTAATGTATATACCTCTTCTCTCCACCCCTGGAGATGCTGGCTTCACTCTGGCCCTGGTCCTCCTTCCCTCATTCCTGGGTAACTCAGAGAAGTCATGGAGCCTGACTTTGGTTTTAGGGCTAATGACTGTCACTGTTTTACTCATACGGATAAACTGGACATTTCTTCACATGTTCACTTGTGCAATGCCTTTTACGAGGAGCTCCACCCACTCCTCCTTATGGCCCCTGACCAGAGTCCTGCTTCTCAGGGTTTCTCTCCTCTGCTCATGCTGTGCATTGTCAGGTTAATCCTAACCTTTGAGCTGAGGCCGTCATGTCTGACGCGGTGTCAGCACCATCAGTCTTCCTCCACACGCTCTGCCCTGTGGCCAGATGAGCAACTCGCCCCTCTGAGCAACACCCTTTGCCCTCAAGTCTCTGCCTTTGCTTGTGTCAAAGAGAACACACCTGTGTCCCAGGATCCTCCCACTCCTATCCTGACCTGTTCACCCAGCCCAGCCTTTAACACTTCCCAAAGATTCACTCCCCTGCCCATGACAAGGAACCATCCATCGAAACTGGTTATGGTAGAAGTAGATTAAGTAAAAGCACACGTATAATTCATCTAATTTATGACACCCTGCAGGATTATTTGTCAGAGCTTATATAATGTTTATGTTAAGAAACCTAAATATATAACTTTCATCTTAATTCTGTATATGTGGGCATAGAGAGATTAAATAAATATAGATGATGAATAGAGTTAGATTAAAGCTAGGTCCTGCTTTCTGTAAGGAAATGTCCATTGTTATCAGAAATTAGTTTGAGAAACAAAAGCCTTTCACAGATATTCTCTGGTGAAGAATTAATATCCAAATGTTACAAGCTGACCAACCGTGTCCTTTTATGTAAGAAGCATATTGCAGACATTAGAAGCCATATTTACAAAAACAACCCAAACTATTCTAACAATTGGGATACAGTTAAACAAATGATGGTATGCTTGCATTATGGGCTATTATGCCGCCATAAAGCTGATGGTTTTGAAGAAATTAAATGATGCTGGAAAAAAACAAATGCAAGATTACATATTCTATTGGCTCCCACACATACAGTTGTAATGATCATAAATACTGATGATAATAATAACAAGTAAAAAAAAAGACCAAAAGAAAGTATATAAAAGGGTTACTAGTGAAAAGAGAGGGTTATGGGTGATTTTCGTATGGTTCTTTATAATTTTTGGTGATTTCTAAAATCATACAATGAGTATAGTTAGCTTTTACATCAAAGAGGAAAATGAAAGTATTCTTTAAAACAACAACAACAACAACAACAACACACATTCACACATAAAACCTTTGGGCTTCAATGAGGGATACCGTGATGGAGGATGTTCAAAGGCTGTTTTCAGTATCATCTACCTGAAGTTGTCGCTCCTGGAGACATTTTGTTCCCAGAAAGCAAGTGCCCTCATCAGCAGCCACTGTGAAGTACAGCAGCTGTGAAGACGCAGCACAATGATTGCGCATGGGTGAGGTGACCTAAGAATGCCATGGAAACAGATTCAAGGACTCTCTGAAGAACAGAGCATCATCTACATCTCTGCTCATGATTGACGAGACATACCGATAAAAGTCTTTTAGTTAGTTTCTCAGATCCTTAGTGATGTCATAGGTACCCCAGACAATCTTTGAGTCAGTGCCTTTCAAGGATAAGAATAAATAAGAAACACTCTGAAAGAAGCAACGCTGTAGATGGGGAAAGGGGAACAAATTGTATACCACAGAGTCAGCTTTCTGCAGAAAAGCAGAAACAACAGATGCCTATGCCCTGAACAATTCAAGAATTGTGAAACACAGAGATGGAGCCACCATAAAGCTGTGCTGATGTGGCACCTTGAGTGACATCCAAAGGTGCTGAAAGTCACATATTTTGTTGGCTGTCACTGTTTTATGACATGAAAGATCATAATGACATTGCCATTAAACATCCTTTTGCTTTTTGAGCAATATCAATCCTTAAATTCAAAGGCCTAAAGAAAAACCAAAGGCTTCAACAATCACAGCTGTTTTATAATTACAACTAAACAGAGAATTTTAAGACCCAATTACTTAGCTTGGGCACTGGTTCTTGTCTGTCACGTAACTCTGGCCATCCTCCGGCCTCAGTTTTCCTATCTGTAAAACAGTGCTGACAATGTTTATCCCAGAATTGCAAAAATTAAAGGGTTGTGTGCTCGTGGAGCTTGTATCCCAACGTTTGACATGCTAAAGGACTGACTGCCAGGACAGCGATGTGAAAGCCGGGACTTGAAGAGGCAGGAGTTAGTAGACGATAGATAGATACTGGGGACCATGTTCTCAGAGGAGACTAAAGCTAGCTCCCGCGTTGGGTGAGTTCTAGCAGAATTTGGTTGGTTTAAAGAAGGCACATCTTGCTGCCTGTTTTCTCTGTATGATTCCACCACTGTGGCATCACCAGTTTTGAGATCTTTACCAGAGCAGGGCAGATGCTGGTACCATACTCTGGAAGCTACAGAAATGGGAGCTAAGTAAACCTTTACTTAACAAAGCATTTTGATACAACAGCACACATAAAAGAGGGATTCCCAACGTGGCCCGTGGTAGATAGCCACAAAGGGGAGCCATGCAGGGAACTGGGTCTAGGGATAAGCTTGATTCTGAGACACCAATCACCCCATATCACTGGAAAAACAAAACCAAACAGTTTTTTTCCATTCGGCCATCTGAATCTATCCACATACTCTTTAGTAAATGGCTCAGAACAAATAAAACCCAACGTTTTGCGAATGATGTCTGTAAGTGTCAATAAACAGCATGAATTGTATGGTCTACCAGTTCCAGCTGCTGTAGATGTCCTGGGCTCACCATTCTCAGGCAGAACTATAAAGGATTGTCACACGGTCAGGATACTTGTCTTTATTCCAGGGCAAAGTAGAGCAGGCTTATGGGCAATTTATCTCTGAACAGGACTTCTATAGAAAACATGGTCCTGTGTTTCTCTCGTATCCTCGGAGCATGCTTTGTGCCCAGCTACAAAGCAATGACATCATTTAAGCAGTATTGACCATGTGCTATGGTTGGAAGGACTTCACATTTCTATCATTTAATCATTGTAACAACAATGTGTTTCAAAGACAGCTTGGAGATATTGTTTCTTACTGATAAAGGACAAGCTGATTCCATCAGATGGTCACTGGGGATACAGGAACAGGAAGAGCACACAATGAGGGTGGATCAGACAACCTCATCTGAAATCCAAGTAACACTGGGTCAGCCTTGGAAAACTTGTGACCCAAGGAGGAGTGTTGTTGCTAAGGACAGGGGTTCCTCTGATGCAAACATGGGTTTGCGTCAGAGCATGCTATTGAGATATGATGGCCCCGCCTTCTCTTTAAAACTTAAGTCAAACAATATCCAAACCCACACGAATAGAGAACTGCTGGTTCCCGGGCTCTGAGGCTTCTCTCTACTTATAAGGGGAGAATAGACCTTTTAAAACCCAATGCAATTAGTGCATTTACACTGATTGTTCTGTTCAGTGCCAAGCACTCTGCCTCCCAAACAGCTCATAAACATGCTGAACAAACAGTCAAGCTGTCCGAGTTACCCTTTCAAATGCAATGTATTAAACATGATGATTTCATGAATAGCCTGCGTTGTACGTACCATGTGTATACCCTAAGGCTAAGAGAATGGCTGAATCAGTAAACAGAACTTTTCAATAGTTATTTTTATTTTATCGGTGATTTGAGACAGAGTCTTTTGAGATGGCCCCAGCTTGCCACCAATTTGCTATACTGTCGAGGCTGGCCTCAAACTCAGGACAATCTTCATGTCTCACCCTCCTGAGTTCTGAAATTATAGGTCTTACTTTTTGTTCCCTCCATTTATTTTTATTGATTTTTGTTTAATTTTTTTTCATGGTGGTTTCTCATCCTCCTCTAAGATTAGTGTTTACACATAAATGGAATTTGGAAGGGAATGGCTTTTAAACCCAGGGTCTGTAGCGCTAGTTCAATCCCCATTCTCCACGTCTCCCAGTCTCTGGCAGTGTGCATTTCACTGGCTGTCTCCACCCATTTGAGAACTCAGATACTTTGATGCTTCATGAGGGATTTGGAGTCTAGCTTATTTCACTTACTGTTTTCAAGGTTTGTCTTCGTTGTGGTGTGTGTTAGACCATCCTCCCTCCCTTTTCTTACACTGTGGTAAAGCACGTGTAGGACTCATCATATTGATCTTTTTATGTATAAAATCCAGTGGGCATCGTGGCTCACTTTTAATGTCAGAGTCAGACCCTTGTAGCAACAAGCACAGAGAGTCTGGCATCAATCACCAAAACTGAGTTCAGACAGTCAAGGTTAGAACATGGCCGCTGGTGAGAACTCTTCAAATTACCTCACCTGTCTGAGCCTACTACATTTTAGGTCTTTTGATAACCAGGTACACGGCCAGTGTGTGTGTGAGTGAATGTGTGTGTGTGTCTGTGTGTGTATCTGTTTGTGTGTTTCTCTGTATCTCTTTCTGTCTCTGTCTCTCTCTGTCTCTGTCTCTCTGTATGTGTGTGTGTGTGTGTGTGTGTGTGTGTGTGTGCGCGCGCGCGCGACTTTGGGGAGATGAATACAAGAGGACCCTTGTGGGGTCTCTGGCTGTCCTGTTTAGCCTAATTGATGCTCTCCAGGCCAATGAAAGACACTGTCTCTATGAGGTAGACTGCTTTCTAAGATTGATGTCTGAGGCAATACTCTTAGCCTCTACACATATATGCACACTGTGTACCTTTACACATATGGGCCCATTTTTACATGTGCACTCATGATAGAAGCAAAGAGAGAGAAGGGGGGGGACCAAGGACACAGTGTCAAGGGAAGCAGTGGAGGAACAGGAAGGAGGGGGCAAGCAGCTCTAACTGCGCGTGGTCCTCTAGAGTCGGCCATGGAGTTGCTTGGATGTACATTGGCCAAGCAGGGTTGCTCCAGGCTGGCACTGTCATGCAGAGACGTGCTCTTGCATAGCCCCATCTAGCTGAACCTAGAAGACAAGCCAAGTCAAAGCAAAGTGCTCAGAATAGAAATACATATCCCTTTCACAGGGAGAAAGCAGGGAACTTTCCAGCAAGTAGGCAAGGGATGCTCGGATGAAAGTATAGCAGACAAGGCTTGGGTCTCCAGGCTCTGGAGCTTAGAGCGGACAAGGGCAAAGGGGCAGCCTGAGGCACACTTTCCCCCCAGGGAGCCAAAGAGAAGAGAGGCCACAACTCAAACCCCAAGGGAGAGAGTGAGCTTTGAAAGGAGCCGAGAGCTGGAATCCCACATTGAGTTAATTAACAGAACTGTGATTTGCCAATGAATGCCCAGCAGGCCGATCATCTGCTTGATAGAGGGCCCAGCTTTCCTGATGGAATCTCAAGTGCATGAGCCATGAAATTACTTCTCAGGAAAAAGACAAAGACAGTCCAAACCGACAAGCACTTGTGTTTGTGGACGGGAGGACCCTTGCTGTTCTCCTTCTTGGAAAAAAACCGGGCTAATTACAAAGACCAGAGAAGAGACAGAAATAGTCAACCATATCAACTCTCTGGGGGGAGCAGTGTGTGCTGCAGTTAAAATGTACCCAGTGGCATGCTGTCACACTAGCCTATGCAGTCCTCATAATAACCCATTTTGGTGCTCATTTCACAGATGGGGAAACAGCACAGAGAAGTGAAGTAATTTTCCCAAGGACACAGAGCAAAAGAATTGACATGTCATCTTCCATATTAGGGAACTCTATAGCATTATTATTATCATCATCATCATCATTATTATTATTATTATTATTATTAATTATTATTGTTGTTATTTTTATTATCTAAAATAAGATTAAGTAAAGGTGCTAAACCATTGGGAAGTTTCCTTTACCTTTTCTTATTGGGTATCTGAAGTGCCCCACCCGTTTCCCTTGCAGACACTAAGCCACAGTTCTTAGCAGTGTTACATGGTAGTCTAATGGTTGGTGGCCTTGTATGTCATCTTGATGGGATTTGGATCCTACCTAAGAGATATACTTCTGGGTTGCCTATGAACAGACTCTTAAGAAGGATCAATTGAGGAAGAAATATCCACTCCAACTTTGGGGCATCAACATCCCGTAGACTTGGGGCCCAGGTCTGAAGGGAAGGGGAGAAGCCAGGGAGTTGGGTAACCATATATCTCTGATTGATTCCTGTAATGTGACTAGCCAGTTCCTGTCCCTGCTGCCATGCCTTGCCAAATGTCATGGCTTGCACCCTTAAGCTGTAAGCCAAAATCAAACCCATCTACCCTTAAATTGCTTCTGTCTGGTATTTTGTTTTAACAAAATAGGCAGACTCCTTCCAGCTCGGCGTATCTGTAGAGAGTAGATGCCCAGTGCACACTCATCTTGCCACTCCATCATTTAATATCCCCCAGGAGCCCCTCATTGCCTTCAGGGTAAACCCCAGTCTCCCAAGTGCCACTCTGGACTTTGGAGAGATGGCTAGTCCCTGGCTTTCTAGCCTTCTCTGTGCCTACCATGCCAGCCATATTCATCCATCCATGGGCACTGGTGGATAACCAAGCTTTCAGAGTACATGTTGTCCTATACCAGGACCCATTTGATGGCGGTTCCTTGAACATAGAAACATCTCCACTGTCTGCTTGGACTGTCAGAATCCATCTACTGCTTTCCCTTACAGAGGGAAAACTTCTGTCCCCAGCTAGATTTCTGACTTACTTCTCTGTTGTCTACTCTGCTATGGTTTGAAAGGATTCCTTAAGGCCATTAGTTAAAAATTTCCCAATGTGATAGTACCTGAAAGCATCTGTAGGAGATGATCAGGACATGAGAGCAGAGTCTGTTCTATCTCTGAACTATCTCTCCAACCCTGAATATGAATACAATTTTTAAAACATCCTAAGCATTTAGTAAAGGTTGGGTACCAAGATACCAATGAACTACTGCTATTGTTAGGGGAACGATTTTCAGTTCTGAGGTGAGGAACACAAAATAAGAGATTAACTGGTGGCAAGCCATCTACAAAGACTAATCAGTGGGTTCTGTTTTCTGATGGGTGACTGGTACTTGATTACATATCTTGTTTTGGATAATAGACTAAGAACTACTGTTTCTTCAGCTTAGCTTGGCTTGACTTGGTTAGTCCAGTCATTAAAGAGGGCAGGCTTCCAAGTCTTTATGCACGTCAGAAGCTTACCCATGGATGATAAGCAGCACAGAGGTGTCTGTGAGTTAAGAGCAGGTGTCTGCATCTGTACTCTGTAAAGGGACAGGTAGTAAAACTTTAGGCCTTACTGGTTTTACAGTCTTTGCTCCTCTCTCTACCACAGTAGCATAAATGCACAATATATAATTTGGAAAGTAATAGGTATGCCGGTATTTGGCCTACATATGACCACAATTTGTTGGCCTTTGCTGTACAGAACAGTAAGGAGCTAGAGGTAATAAAAGTCACAGGCCCTCTTTTTCTAGGCTTATTCAAATCATCATTATCCTTTTGTTAATTCATTATAAAGAAATTGGCTATCAACTCTATTCTGTCTCTAGAATGTTTATGTTCTGGAAATACATAAATTGTAATAAATTCCTGTTTTAACTCAGAACCTGAACAATGTGATCCTCATTAAATGTCATTTGAAGGAGTAGTACTATGAAACTACACTATCTGCCCACACAAATGACTCCTCTCACACTGGTTAAAAGACAGGGTATTGTATTCTCCAAAACCTTAAGCATACTGCATGAATTTCCATGAATCCCCATCTTTCCATGAGTGCATTAGTGTATGGGAACATGGTCCCTTTAGTCTAACATATACATGAAAGGCATAAGGCCACTGGGAGCATGACAAATAACCAACCAGGCAGCTCTCTCAGAGTGTGGGGTTCAATTAGTAGTTGTTTTGCTCTGTGAGAATTCTTTAAAATTCTTTAGTGACAGATGGAGTTTACATTTATTTCCTTCCTTCCTTCTTTCCTTCCTTCCTTCCTTCCTTCCTTCCTTCCTTCCTTTCTTCTTTCTTTTTACTTGCCCATGGTTTTGTGTGGACAGGTCTATGCCAGTGCCACAACACATGTGTGGAGATGAGAGCACAGCTTCGGAGACATGATTCTCTCCTTCTGAAGCAATTCCAAGGACCACACTCAGGTGGCCAGGCTTGCACAGCAAGGACTTTCACCTCTGAGTCACCTCACTAGAGGAATCCATGTTTCTTAATCCAATACTACCATGATATGGGAGAAAAGGGCTAGAGGCTTGGTCAAAGACAGTATCTAGGTCAGGAGCTCCTTCTAGGGTAGGTGGGAATGCTTCAAAGTAGTAGTTCATGAGACTTCAGATAGAGAAGAGGCCAGAATGCAGGCGCTAGAAACAATGGCCAGAGACCTTCCTGAGGGGGGAAAAAAGGCAGAAATAGCCCCTACATATGTCTAGGAAGCTAAACAAATCCGATTTCAGAGGTACTGCTCAGGGCTCCTGACATGCTGGTAATATAGCATTTAACATACAATGTGTAGAGCTCAGATAGGAGCTGTAAAATGACAGGGTAGAGAGAGGTGGGTGGCAATTTTATCTGCCATTTGAACCTGAACAGCCCAGTTTTAGGAAAACAGATAAAAAATAATAATAAATAATGCAGCACACTTCCTCTTCGCCAGTGGCAATGGGCTTCCATTTTAATGAGGATTGAACACAACATAGACATTTTGACACCCTGACATGTGCATCAAAATGGAAATCTATCTAGAGAGCCAGTCATAGCGGCTTCTCAACACCAGGAAGCCCCATCCTCACTCCAAAGAGATGCAGAGGTTTCCATGGCAGTAAAGAGAAGGATCCTCATAGCCCCTGCTATGGTTCCCTCCTCCTCGGCTGGCCAGCCGGCCATGCTAGTTTCTGTCCTCTCTGAATGGTGGGGAGGGGACTTTGTCTCTGGGAACATGGGTCAGTAAAGACTTTCAGTTTCTTAAGAGATGTGAGTTTAGTGGTGAGAGAAACCAAGGTCTATAACAAAACAATTAATTGCCACAATTCTATTAAAGCCCGAGAGAGAGAGAGACAGAGAGAGAGACAGAGAGACAGAGACAGAGACAGAGAGAGACAGAGAGAGGGGGAGGGGGGAGGGAGGGAGGGAGGGAGGGAGGGAGAGAGCTAAAGAGAAAGAAAATGTGTTTGTGGGGGAAGTCATGAGCATATGTGTGTAAGTGTGTATAGGTATTCACATGCTTGGCGACACCCAATACCAAATGTCTTCCTCAGTCACTCTCATATTTTGAGGCAGAGTCTCTCAATGAACTTGGAATTTGTTGATGAGGCTGGACTGGCTGGCCTGCAAGACCCAAGGATCCTCCTGTCACCACTTCTTCAACTCTGGGATTATAAGCACATGACACCCAGCTTTTACATAGGTGCTTGGGATCAAACTCCAGTCCTCATGTCTACACACACACTCTTTATAGATTGAGCCCTACGGATGGGGAGATAAATGGGGGAGTATACGTTTTCATGCCCAAACATGGCAGGTAAGGTCAAAGGCATGATCAAAGTGAGTTGTATAGACAGAGCACAGTCTTGTTTCTGGACTCCAGGGAGGACTTCCAGGATGGTGATCTCTCAGACTCAGGGCACATGACTGATGAGGCTTCCTAAGCCAGGCCTTTGGCATGGATACCAGGCCATGACCTATCATTTGGGATGTTATCAAGCATGTGAGCATCCAGTCACCCAACCAGTCCCAGTTAGTCAAAGGGCCAGCAAGCCCTCCCACTGGGTTAAGAATCAAAGCTTGAAGTTCTGGCTAAGTCTTGAGGACCCCCAATATTGTAGAGCGTCATAGACACAGGCTAGATTCTACGGTGAGGAATTTGGAGACATCTACATCCTATAGAAGGGCCCACAGAAAAGTCTGCTGATGAGGGTGGAGAGAAGTTGGAAACATCTAAAGCAGAGGTGCAGTGAACACACCTGCCTCAAGGGAGGTGCCTTGAGCTTCAGCCTTCAATCTCGACCTGACCAAATGGGATGCTAGCCATAGGGCTGTTCAGAGCCGTCGACCCAGCACAAGACAATAGCAAGCTGTGACGTATTGCCCCAAACCTTAGAAAAAGAAGAAAATCTCTCTGAGTTCCTGATATGGAACATGAGTGTAGTGGGTTGAATTGTGCCCCCTTTAAAAGGTGCATGCAAGTTCTAAGCTCCAGTACCTGCAAATGTGATGTTATGTGGGAATGGGATCTGTGGAGCTACAGCTATGCACAGGTGTCACTCAGTGGAGAATCTCAACAGGAAACCATTCTAGGTTTAAGGAATCCTGGGTAAGGGTTAGCCATTCTCAAACCCAGTAACTTTCTCCACAGAGGTGAGAGAAAAGTGAGACTTAAGACTTAGAGACATAGGAAAGGTCATGTAAGAACAAGACAGTGATTTCTTTCAAATAGCTTCAAACCTAGAGAAAATGAAATTGGTTATCAATCAGATCAGTGTGTGTGTGTGTGTGTGTGTGTGTGTGTGTGTGTGCATATTCACATGAATGTGCACTAGTGTGTATATGTTGATATGCATTCATAGGTGAGGGGAACAGAAGTTAAAATCTTTGAGCACTCTCCACTTTATTAATTGAAGTAGGATCTCTCATTGAACCCCCGAAATCACCAATTAGGCTAGTCTAGTTAGGGAGCTTGCTGCACGGATTCTGAGTCCCTGCCACCCAAATGCTGGGATTAGAGGTAGGCCACCACATCCAATTAACTCCTATGTCTGTGCTGGGGATTTTAACTCTGTTTTTTACATTTGCACAGAAAGGGTTTTATCCATTGAACCATCTCCCAAGTGCCACGAATGAAATTTTAACCAAGCACACAGGAAAGAATGACAATATTCCCATTTCTGGCTGGAAGTCTATGATTACAAAAAAGAACATTTGATAATTCTGCCAATGGCGGTGGACCCCCTCTTTACAGCAACTAAATAAAGAACCCAGGAAGAGTAAGGAGCCTCGTTCTCTAATAAACCGCTCCTGCTTTGCACGCAGAACCGTCTAGGTTTTGAGGTGGCTGCCAGCACTCAAGTGTGCTTTGCAGCCTTGGGTTCGCCTCGGCACAGCTAAGTGCCTGTAATAACAGGCTGGCTGGAGCTTGGATAATTACCCAGCCAACTAGCCAGGGTTGTGACATTTGTCACCTGTAGCCCATCATGTCTATCTCCATCCACCTGTCTCCCGGCAACTGCTAAGATATTGAACCCCGCCCTAACCCTGTTTCTCCTCTCCTCCCCCTCACTTCTGGCTTTGCCCAGAGTACCACCATGCTTGGTCCTAGGAGGCTGGCAACGTGTGCCCCCGGTGGGGCACAGTATTCGATCAATGCCAAGGAGCAGCTCCCAAGATGACAGGAGAAAAGTCAGCAGAATGACAGGCACAGGAGGGGAGGGATCACGGAGAGAACTCAGCTCCCCTGTCTGCAGAGTGTGCAAAGGGATCCTCCACCCCTACCGGCAGACACGCAGACACCCACGCCCCAGACAAGGGGAAGGTGAGGTTAGCTAAACCCACAGGCATTAAGGAGCTTCCTCAAGAAGGCTTTATGCTCTTCTGTGTCAGAATGGGGTTTCTCTCCCCACAAACCTGAGTCACACCCACTGTTTGTGGCCTTTCCTCTATTTAACCCTTTCTTGCAGTGTGAATTGTGTCATGGCCAGCTCCTGGAGGCAGGGTTCTGCCTCCTCTGTGACTCGACAGCACACAAGGAAGACTCTATGCTGAGATGGTCACTAAGTATCTGCTCTAATCAGTCCTTCTTTTGAGATGATCCTTGCTTTTAGTTTGTATGTATAGGTATTTCTCATGCCTGTATGTCTGTACAGTGGCCACAGAGGCCAGTGAAGCTCGTCAGATTCTCTGGAAACAGAGTTGTAGGAGGTTGTGAGGTGCCATGTGGCTGCTGGTAACCAACCCTGCATCATCTGGAAGGGCAGCCAGTGCTCTTAATCACTGAACTTACTATTCAGCCCTGTGTCTTCAATTATTACTAAAGAGAAAAATTTCCAAAGTCCATTTGTCCAGCTGTTCAATAACTTGTCTAAGATATGGAAATAGAGCACAGGAACTATCTGAGGTTCTTGTCTGTGGTACTAAGTAGTGCTGATTGGCATTAGCTGATTCTTTAGGAATAGATGAGTTTGGCTTGTTGTTTATGATTAAGATATTCACAATTTACCAGCGCTGTGATGGTTCATTCTCACCATCAACATCAGCTGGATTTAGAATTGCCTAGGAGACACACTTCTGGATGTTTCTGTGTGTGCATTTCCAGAGGAATTTAACTGATGAGGGAAAACTCACAGAATATAGATGAGGCCAACCCACAGGCTGAGGTCCCAGCATGAATGAAAAGGGAAAAGGAGGAATTGGGCTGAACATAAGCATTCATCTCTCTGAGTTGCTATAATGCAGACATAATGCGATCAGCTGCTTCATGTACCTAGTGCCATCACTCCTCTCCATAATGGACTGTAACCTCTTAAACCTCCAACCGAAATAACAACTCCCTTTCCCTAAGTTGCTGTTGCCATGGCAACAAGAAAAGTAACACAATAGTGGGTGTTAACGTTCAGAAAAAAGATAGGGAAAAAAAAAAACGGTTTTGTCCAATACTTAGGCATACAAGTGCAGGCCTGTAGGTGCACATCATTTCTGTCTTCTGTGTTCAAACAATAAATTGTGTTCACTGCATACTGCCTTGTGGTATATTTATCTCGCCTAGCCATCTTATTCTGATATGCTTTAAATGCTTTTTGTGTGTGTGTGTGAAATCTACAAGTTCCAGACTGACTCTACCATCTTACTGCCTGCCTCCCTCATTGATTAATGGGTTGAATTAATTTTGAAACATACTAATCCAATGTTATTCTTATAATCATCCTTTGAGCTCTTGAAAAGGCATTCTTTAAACCTGGGTAGAATTAGATGAGAAAGACTACCTACCTGTTGTGACCCTAGAGAATCAATGGTCCTTTCAAGACTTGGTTCTTGACATTGACTGACACTTTAGATTCCTCCTAAGATTGCTTCCGGGGTGGTCATGTAAAAGGAGGTTCTCAGGACTTTGGAAACAAAAGGTTTCATAGGGTAAAAGAAAGAAAAAATAGCAAATCAAAACACCTGGTAACCCTGAGCTGATGTTAAAAGCAGGTAGACCAGATGGCAAAAGCTTATCATTCAGCGCTCTAGACCTGTTTCAAATCCTACTTTCTCCTGAAGACTTCTTCAGTCTTTACCCCAAGGAAAGCAGGAGACTTGATTTTCCTTCTTGAGGCCCCTGCTCTGCAATAGGACTTCAGCATCTTTTCTCACAATCATCAAAGACTTGACTCCAGTGTAGAGTGGCCAACTGCCTCAATGATTAAGGGGGAAAGATACAGTTTTTGAGTAGATGGGTAAATCCCCAGTCTTCAACAGAACACAGGCATTGGGAACATCTAGGAAAGATGAAAGAGTGCTGGAAAAAAACTGCTAAAACTGATCCAAGATAGAAGTGCACATCCACCCCAAGGAGAAGAGAGAAAGAGAGCATCAAAAAGTAGGTATACTGTGGAAAAGCCATGGAACAGAGTGAGGAGGGAGGAGCTGAATAGAGGGCAGAGAGGGTACAGAAACTTCTCTGTATTTCTGAACTTCTTAGTTTATTCGAATATATCTTGGTTCTTGTCACCTGGCAAATAGATGCCAGAAAGATGATAGAAGGAGGAGGAGAAGGAGGAGGAGGTGGTGGTGGCTTGGTCTAAAACATTAGAATTCCCAAGTGCTCAGAGAGACCTGCTACCTGCTACGAGGAGAATGCCTGTGGTGGGTAAACTGACCCACAGCACCTGTGGCCTCACAGTGTTGTCTGCATCTATGCTTGTTACCCTCACTTGACCATAGACTCCTTGGGATCTGATACTGGCTTATATCCATAGTTATGCTTCTGCTACTGAACAAAGAGGTTGACAACTAGAGGCCCAAGGATGTTGAAACTTTTAGCATGTATATGTTTCCTGCTGTTGTCCATCTGTCTCTTTTTTCTGTTGTCCAAATGGAGAAAAATCTATAAATAAGGGGAAATGGACAATGAAAACCCCAAGACCTGAAGTAAGATCTAAAGTTCAAAAAGAGGGGCTGGAGACATGGCTGGTGGTTATGAGCACTTGCTGCTCTTCCAGAGGACCTGAGTTTGATTCCCAGAACCCATGTCAGGTAGTTCACAACTGATGGTCACTCCAGCTCCAGGCGATCAGATGCCTCAGGCCTCAGTGGGTACCTGCACACATATGTGCATTTTTATATTCAGATAGGCAAGTCCCCACATCATTAAATAAGTTCAAACAGAAGGTAAAGCAGAAATAACCTAGGGCCATGGAAAGAAGAAAAGGCCCTGAAGAGATGTATACATGCCTTAGAGGACTCAGAGGTACAGAAGGCACATGACTAAATCGTTTATGTAGTTCAATGAGTAAGCAAAGAAGGCCAATGTGTTAACATCTGTAACCATCTTCCCCCAAAAGGCATGGCATACCCCCCCCAAAAAAAAACAAGATGTATCCAGTCCTTGGGCAGACATGCAGAGGTGTACAGGAAGCACACTAGAGGACACGCCCCCCCCAGACATCTGTGATTATAGGGAACATTTCATTACTGTAAATTCCAAGATTTGGTGTAACTCTTTCTTCACTTGGGCTAAAATGCTGAAGAAAGATGAAAGGGGCACGGATCTAGAATTAGATAGCAGAATTCCTGTTGTAATTCTTCCTTAATAACAGGGTGTATATCTGACTGTGATTCCACCAGACCCGTACATTTCCCACTACCTTCCTCAGAGGGCTCTTTCTACCCACAGAGAGCAGCACTGCCTAAGTCAAGGACAGACCAAGGTCCCAGCAATCCCTAGCACGAAGTGGCTTCAGGCAAAACAGGAGCACGAAGAGCCTGTGTTGACTTTGAGATGGAACCAAGGTTAGAGCAGACAGGCGAGGTGGTCCTCAAAGGTGAGAAATGAGAAAACCGAGGGAAGTCAAGACCGAGAATTTAAATCTGATTGAAATGTGCCCTGATGCAGAATCTCCCCAAAATTACAAAAGAGCAGCAAAGAGGGACAGCGCCGACGCTGAGCTTGTGCCACCCACACATTCAGAGTGCGCTGAGTGCCGCTTGATGCTTTCTAATTGGGGGTGGCTGGGAGTCAGTGTGCCGTCCCCGCTGATGAGGGTGCCCTTTGTGTCCGTTCGCCTCATCACCTACTTTCCAAGAAATGTTCAAGGAGCTTCAACAGTGACAAGCGCTGGGCCTGCTGTCCTGGTCTCTGTCACCTCCTGGCTTTGTCAGCTCACCTTCGCAGGTCTCAGATTCCTTGCGGTTAGGTTGATAGGGCTGGACAGCAGCCACCAGCCTCAGCAGCCAGGGCTGGAAGCTGCCCCCAGAGGCTGTCAGAGTGGCTCCACAGGGCATCTGTAGCATCCCTGCAGCTTCCAGAAAGCTCAGGACTCCCCAGAAAACCATCCCAGCATATCTTTGTTTCTGTTTTCTGCCTAATAGCCTAATTTGCCTCCCATGTGCCCTTGCAGATGGCCCAGTGGGAAAAACCATGCTGCTGTCAAGATTCCAAACCAGAGAAACCCCATGTGGTAGAGACTGAGCTGGAGAGAGGCAGAGGGGAGAGAGAAGACAGTGGGCAGGTTGCCCTCTGAGGAATTGCTTCCCAGGCTCCAAGGCTCAGGGTCTGGATCTCTATCGCCCAAGCCCTGCTATAGTCCTTTCAGCCTCCAAATTCCTCTCAAGTCTGAATGGTCAAGAGGCTTCTTCCTTTTCAAAACTATTATCCTGAACTCAGATTGACTCCTTTGCTCAGATCCCAAAGGTTGCTAGAAAGTTTCAGAGTTGACAGTAAAAGCCAAGCAAATGTCTCTTCTGCAGAGCCCAAAGCCTTTCTTTTCTTTTTTTCTCTTTTCTTTTTTCTCTTTTCTTTTTTGTGTTACCTCTTTACCAAGTGATGTCAGAAGATCTACTGTGTATCTCAGAATACTGTCCCCTCATCTTTCTTAATAACCTCCCCTCCCTGTAGCCTCTGCCCCATGGCCATGTGCTTTTATAACCCAGCAAGGATTCTTCCCAATTCCTCTACTGCCAGATGCCAGAGGCTGCTATCAGTTCAGCCCTCCTCGGAGTCTCTACTTGCTGAGAGCTGGTACAGGCAGGTCCTGCACTTCTGGGAGGCAATGTGGGCAGAAGGTTCATTTCTGCCCCTCCTGGGAGGAGAGAGAGGCATTCTCCCACAGTGTTCCTTAGAGACTTCCCATGGAAGTATTCACAATGAGATCAAATTCTATTTTATCTAATGTAGAGAAATGCCTCTTCAGGTAAGAAAATCAAAGGCAGCAACTAAATGACTTCCCCACGGTCACATAGGCAGCTAATGACGGGGTTGAAGTGGGAGCTGGGATTCCAGGTAGCAGCTCAGTTACAGACAGAATACATGAGCTTTTCCTTGCTGCCTGGGGAGCCAGCCTACTCTTGATAGCATGGTCCCCATCGGGGAATGTGTTCTGAGTTCTAAATTACCATGCTGCTAGGAAAGCATGCCTCATTCTATGCTGAAGACAAGCAGTTCTCGACCCGATCTGTTCTTTCTAGGACTTGGAGGAGTCATGGAAGGGACCATTGCTCCTACAAGAATATGTCAATAGAGAGACAGTCACATCAGCCCCAGAGTTCTAGTATTAAAGAAGTACATGAGTTACCAGGAAGAAGAGCCTTTTCTGGTCTCCCAAGGCTATGCTTAGAGTAGTTTTTCTCTCTGTAACATTTCTAGGCAAAAGAAGCTGAACAGAACAGTTGGGAACTATGATTTTAGAGAGAAAACTCCATGAGCTCATTACCTCTAGCACCAATTTAAGTTAATCATCTGTCCACCCCTCAACCTTTAAGGGACTAGAGACTGACACCTGGTGTTCTCAGGGTGACAGTAGCAGCAACAGTGATACCATCCCCACCTTCTTGCCCCCCCCCAGTCAACACAGCATGGGACAGAAAAATAAATTCAACTTGATATCGTGTCTTCTTGACTCTCTCTTTCTCTGAATGACAACAATCATATATGTCTGAGAGAGTTACTGTCCCCCTCCAACACTGATGGAGAGATCTCAAAAAGGCCTAAATTACAGTGCCTATTCAAGTGAGTGGGCTTTCTCTGACTCCATGCCTACTTCATCTCCCGTTTTCACTCTGTAATAACAACCTTCTTTACCATCTTTCTCTTGATGTCCCGTGGGCTTCTAATAGACTGCTAAGTGGTCACAACACCAACTCTCTAGCTTAGAAAAACATACTTTGTTCCTGAACCTTCTCCATCTTTCTCTCTCCTTTGAAGTCCCAAGGGAATAGTCTCTGGTCTGTAAATAGACACAGCTCTTCTGGAGAGGCAGGATGAGCAACGGGAAGCTGTCAGCTAAACCTTTTGTAGTCCCACTGTATCCCCACAGCTTTCGGAGGCTCTGTTTTCTTGCAGCTGATCCCTAAAGTTTACTATTGTGCTACACACCTTTGAGGCTCCGTAGCAGCAGAGTAGAGACTCTATCACGGGGTTTCTCAACCTTCCTGATGTTGTGCCCATTTAATACAGTCGTCATAGTGTAATGAATACCAACCATAAAATTATTTTAGTTGCTACTTCATAAGTAATGTTGCTACTGTTATGAATCATAATGTAAATATCTGTGTTTTCTGGTTTTCTTAGGCAACCACTGTGAAAGAGTCTTTTGATCCCACAAGGGGTCGTGCCCCCACGTGTTAAGAACTGCTGCTCTAGAGAGAACAACGGACCAGTAAGGGGAGCCTCAGGGGAGCAGGCTGGGCTGGGCCCGATGGGAAAGATGGCGGGCCATCTGCCTATTTGGACCTTTACAAAAGGATTCCCTTTCCTCTCTTTGGAATGTGGGCAGCGATCTCCTGAGAGAGGAAGCAGCCAAGAAGATTGACAAAATTTGGGATGACAAACAGATAGGTCATTCTTTCCCAGGGTGACGACATCATTCTGCTTCACCAGAGGCATCGCCTCATTGGCTCCTCAACCGGCCACTGGGAGTATCAAGAGCGGAAGAGGTCCCCACGTACCTCAAGTCCTCCTTTCTCACAGGGCACATCTAACCTAGAAGCTGGGAAGATCCCTACATCTCCACTATGATTAGAAGGGTGAAGATAATTCTATTACCCAGTAATCGTATGTTGTAAATACTCTTTTTCCACCTGTTAATTAGTGCCGCCCCCTCCCCTCTCCTCCTGAATATGAAGCAATGCTGTGTAATCATGGCATTTTGCGGGTGACGGTGTTTATTATATGTGGTATTTCAGTGGCTTGTGTGGGAGAAAGGATTAATTATAGCTCTCTGGTTCCAACTGAATCCCAGCCCCCAGCCTCATCCTCTCTCCCAGTCCCCCAGTATAGAAAGCTTTGTATGAGTAAATAAGCAAAGTGAATACATAGTTTTTACTTTGTTATCAGATAGTTCTGATTTTCCAGGTGAACAGAGCATTGCAGAGCGAGCACGGGGTTTCAAATGTGGACTCTGGTCTAATACCCCCACAATTCAGCAGCGAGGCCTTAGAGAGACACCAAGTTCTGCTGAGCCTCAGCTTCCATGTCTTAAGTAGAGGGGGGAAAGCAAGGCCTACCGCGGTTGAGGGCTTATTAGGAGGCTCAGTATCAGGACACCAGGAAATTTTTGTCATGTTGAAATATGAGTTTCAACTCTGTAACTATCCTACATGCCTATGGATTCCTTCCCGTAGCTTCCCCATTAGTGTGTAGGTACCAAGGTGTGTGTGTGTGTGTGTGTGTGTGTGTGTGTGTGTGTGTGTGTGAAGTAGAATTCTAATTAGATTCAAATGAGCTGGTTTGGGTAAGGGCAGCAGAGACCTAGGAGTTGTCAGCGAGGAGAGAGAGAGAACAAAATATGGAAGGCATCACAGATGGAGAGCAAACGCTTAAAACACAGGGCAGCAATTTAGCTGAACCACACTGATTTCTTCCTGGAAGAAATCAGAGTAGAAAGGCAAGGCAGGATTTAGGGTGAGCTGTGGATAAGAAGAAAAGCCATGGAGCTAGAGGGAGAATTGCTGATGTCATGTTTCTCATCTCTATCTTAGAACCGAGAAGGTGCAAAGAAACCAAGGCATAGACGCAACATGGCTACGACAGAACTTGTCGGAAATACCATAGATCTTCATTAATTATGGTGTGGGTGGGGAGAAAATTCACACCAGGGCCTGCATCCTTATGGCTGATTCCTCTACAGCCTGTTAGTCTACTCAGAAGCCATGATTAAGTTTGTGTTATCATATATATTAGAGGGTGGGAAATCTTAAAGCAATCTGTAAGTTCCCCTACAACCTTTAAATTACTATAATGTAGATTCTATTCATAAGGAAGAGTGGGTATACATAAAAAAAGCATGGATTTGTTGCTGCTGTTGTTGTTATTAAAGTCCACACAGCTTGCAATCAGTCCAGCTGAGCTTTAAAAGTATATCTAAATCTTGAGCCACGCCCAAGCCTGTCATGATAGACAAGAGTGCTTCTGCCTTACTCGAGGTCCGCAAAGCTGGCAGATGAGGAGACCCTGTCACAACCAAACTCTTCTAGATGCAATCGTCCATTCGTTTTTTCACATTGCATCTTTGTATTCATTTGGGAGCTCTGAAGAAATGTATCAAGGTTCAGGCCTGGCCCCGCCTTCCTCAAACTCACTCATTTTCCTTGGTCTTCCCAAAGGGACATGCGGCAATCCCACAATTGTGAGGAAAAGCCCTTTCACACACTGTGCTGTTGATCTTAGAGCCAATTTCACTGGAAATACAACTGAAGTCAAGAAGAGGCCAAGTCACAGAGCTCGTCAATGACTCACAGAGACTAAATAAGTAAACACACACACACACACACACACACACACGAACGAACAAGAAATGCTAAACTACCTTCCAGGAGCCCAGCCTTCCAAGAGTGAAGAGAGAAAAAGTTGGAGCATGGGAAGGTAAACCCCAAAATGTTAAGCTCTCATTCAAGTTTGAAGAAGGTGATGAAAACCCCAGGTTAACACATTATTTCTGCCTTACAGTGAAATGTCTGCACAAATCCCCCCAGTAAGTACTGCATGTCTGAATTGCACGCGTCTACTTGGCTTGCCTCCACACACCAAACATGGCTCCCTGAGGGGAAAATCTGTGCGGCCGCTAATGACCTCAAGTATTCTATCAACAAACATCAAGAAGAAATGGAATGAAGGCTTTCTGGAGAGCAGGAGATTTGTGACATGTGTCATCTAGGGACCTTCCTCTTCAGGGCACCAGAGCCTGGCTGTTCGAGAATGGTGTCCATAGAAGTAGGAAAGGAACTAGGCTGACCTCCTCTGTCTCCTGACCTCCTAGCCATGCTCAACACATCCCTCAAGACCCTGCGGCCCAGAAGCCTGCCATTTCCTCATTGCTCTTGCTTAATATATTTTTAATTAAAAATAATTACGCCATTTCCCCTTCTATTTCCTCCTTCCAAGCCTCCTATGTAATTCCCATTTGCTTTCCCTCAAACTCAAAGCCACTGTTTCTTTCCCCGTTGCTCCCCATAGATTACTGCTCTTTTATCTCACTCGTCTTTGCACATCTGCCGCCCCATGCGCACTTAGGTGGGAGCGTCAACTCTGTAATGATGTTTCTAATAGTTTGATTTTCCTCGGCTCTGGGTGCTTCCTCTATCCTTTGGCTCCCTCTCAGTGCTGAGCAAACAGCTATCGCGCAGTAAATATTCTGCCGGCTTGGTGGCAGATTAAGGCTTTAGGGATGCTTAGTTTTGTGGTATGGAAGATAAAGACTGCATTGCCCTAGGGGAGAAAAACACCCCCATACCACCATCCTGGGGTGCCATCATTCCCAGGAACCAGAGAGAGGAAGAGGAACCCTGCAGGAGAAAATGAGTTATCATACACATGACGGGATTCTCAGCATCTAAATGTGCCACAAACGCACAGTTGCATCTGTAGCAAGCACATTAGTTACTGAGATAACAAGACTTGGAGATGGGGACCATGCAATGTCTGGTTGCTCGGCAATGACTCACTGCAACTTGCAGACACGTTGGAGATTTGTCCAACGTGTAGAGCAGGTCAGAGTCATGGCACTCTCTGGATCTGGTTTATCTCAGAGTAGGGAGCTCAGCCTTCATTTTCTGAAATTAGGGGTGGTCCTCAAGGGTCTAGAAAAAATGCCTCCGTCCACATGACCTTGTTGTCTCTTGCCTGCTAGGACCTCTCATGCTCTAGTGACAGCCCTCTTCTCTGCTGGACAGACTCAAAGCCCTATCCTGTGTGACGCTTGGTTATCCGACTCAGGCCTGGAAAAAGAAAACCATAACGACACACAGCAGGCAATTTGGGACATCAGAATACAAGCAAAGATGTAAGTGGTACCAGGAAGGTATTTTTAACCCTGATGCATGTGACGGTGCAAGGTGGATATGTGGGTGTGTGGGTGTATTTAGGGAAGAAGGGTCATGACCTTTGCAACTTATACTCTTATGATTCATGAAAATAATCAAACACTTCTGATGTAGAGGAAGAGACAAAGATGAAATACTGGCAAATGGTTAGCAATTCTTAGATTTGAGTTTTGGGGTTTGTTTTTTCTTCTTTCAAATAAGGAAGCATCAGAGCTTTGTGAATGATAGGGGTTGAGCACTCGAGGCCAGAACTCGGAAATTATGAGCCTCATATCGCAATCCAAAATTCTATGTCTCATATTCAGTCAGAAGGCGTTTGAGGGCTACAAACGTTGAGCATCTTGCTTTGCACCTGAGTGTTTATTGAGCTCTTCTTCAAATTTTGTGAATGTCTAAATTTCAAAATAAAAACAGTATGGCAACTACTCAAGAAGCTAAAAATAGGACCACGCTTCCAAGTATATGGAGTAAAGAAGAAAAAGCAATCAGTCCAGCATTCAGAGCGGTGCTATTTACACAAGAACCAGAGGGAGGAAGCAGCCTAAGTGCACTAGCAGACGATAAAATGCTGTTCGTGTGCATGCATGCACAACATATAGCATAGATAGTGACATGTTGTTATAACATATTATGGAATACAGTAATATAGATTATCTGATGTATATGAAGGAATATTAGTTAACCTTAAAAGGATGGAGTTTCTTACATATGCTACAACCTTAAAGGCATTCTTCAAAGTGAAATCCAACAACAAAAGGACAGATAAGGTGTGGTTCAAATTATGTAAAGTATCAAGAATAGTCAAATTCACAGAATTAGAAAGAAGAATAGTAACATTTCCAAAAAGGGGGGATTCTTTTTTTTTTTCTTTTTTAAAAAATTAATTAATTAATTAATTATTTTCTTTAACTTTGATTTTTATTAGATATATTCTTTTTTTCTCTATATTCTTCGTTTACATTTCAAATGATTTTCCCTTTTCCGGTTTCCCCCTCCCTCTAAGTCCCATAAGCCCTCTTCCCTCTGCCAGTTCCCCAATCAATCCCCTCCCACTCTTCTGTCCTGGCAATCCCCTACAATGCTGCATCAAGCCTTTCCAGGACCAGGGCCCTCTCCTTCCTTCTTCTTGGGAATGATTTGATATGTGAATTGTGTCTTGGGAATTCAGAGCTTCTGGGCTAATATCCACTTATCAGTGACTGCATTCCATGTGTGTTCTTTTGTGAATGAGTTACCTCACTTAGTTTGATATTTTCCAGTTCCAACCATTTGCCTAAGCATTTCATGAATTCATTGTTTTTAATTGCTGAGTAGTATTCCATTGTGTAAATATACCACATTTTCTGTATCCATTCCTCCACTGAGGGACATTTGGGTTCTTTCCAGCTTCTGGCTATTATGAATAAGGCTGCTATGAACATAGTGAAGCATGTGTCCTTATTGCATGCCAGGGAATCCTCTGGGTATATGCCCAGGAGTGGTATGACAGGGTCCTCTGGAAGTGCCATGCCCAGTTTTCTGAGGAACTGTCAGACTGATTTCCAGAGTGGTTGTACCAGCTTGCAATCCCACCAGCAATGGAGGAGTGTTCCTCTTTCTCCACATTCTCGCCAACACCTGCTGTTTCCTGAGTTTTTAATCTTAGTCATTCTGACTTGTGTGAGATGAAATCTCAGGGTTTTTTTTTTATACTCCATATTTTATCCCCCCCCATCTACCCTGTGACTATTCCATATCCCATACCTCCTCCCCACACCCCTGTCTCCATGTGGATGTCCTCATCCCCCACTCCACCTGACCTCTAACCTCCCTAGGGCCTCCGGTCTCTTGAGAGTTAGGTGCATCATCTCTGAATGAACACAGACACGGCAGTTCTCTACTGCATGTGTGTTGGGGGCCTCATATCAGCTGGTGTATGCTGCTTCTTTGGTGGTCCAGTGTTTGAGAGATCTCAGGGGTCCAGATTAATTGAGACTGCTGGTCCTCCTACAGGGTCTCCCTTCTCCTCAGCTTCTTTCAGCCTTTCCTAGTTCAACAAGAGGGGTCAGCTGCTTCTGTCCATTGGTTGGGTGCAAATATCTGCATCTGACCCTTTCAGCTGCTTGCTGGGCCTTCCCGAGTGCTGTCATGCTAGGTCTCTTTTTGTGAGCACTCCACAGCCTCAGTAATAGTGCCAGGCCTTGGGCCCTCCAAGAAGGGGGGGGGTCTTAAAGAGAGTGAGTGCTATCTAAGGACTCGGTTTTATAAGATCAAAAATCTCTGGAGGGGCTGGGACTGTGGTGGCTCAGTTAGTAAAGCCCTTGCTTCATAGGCGTTAGGACCAGAGTTCAGATCCCCAGGACCCACGGAAGCTGAGCACTGCAGCCCACCGCAGCACACAGCTGTGAGCTCAGCACGAGGAAGGGAGCTAGAGGTGCTCCTGGGGTTTGCTGAACTTCAGCCTGGGTGAGAGACCTACATCAAAATTAGGGTGGAGGAAACACACCAGTGTCAATGTCTGGCTTCCACAAGCACCTGTACAAGGCCCATATGCACTCATATACATCTACATGTACGTACCATACATAACACTCATATATCCAAAAATCATATAAATAAAAGTGAAATTAAAAAAATAATGTTTCAAGAGATGGATGGGGCTGATAGTTGATTATTATCATCATACTGAATGCTACTCAACTATACAGTGAAAAGAATAATAAAAATGAAAATTGTATGTTTTGCATATTTTACTACAATAAAATAAAATTCATAGTAAACAGAAAGAAAGGATGGAAGGAACAAATGGATGAATGAATGAATGAATGAATGGTACAAATGATAACACAATAACCAACTAGTCTTGTCTTCATGGCCTTCTTGGCTCTTTAATAGGCTCCTCCAAAACGCTCCCCCACCTCTCTTTTCTCCCTCTCCCCTTCCCCCTCCCTCTTCCCCTCCCTCTCCCTCTCTCTCTCCCTCTCCCCCTCCCTCTCCCTCTTCCTCTCTTGTTAATTTCTGCCCACATTTTCTTAGTAGCTTAGCTAGCTTAGACAGCTTAGACACCATCACCCTTTTAACCTCCTCTGTACACGATTCTCCAAGCCAGACCTGACTATTTTCTTCTTTAATTCCTACTACATTTTGTTTGCCTCCCATAAATGCTTGTTTGCTGTTTAAAAAAAAATCAATGTTCCGATACTGGCCAAGGCCGAATACACTATATATCTGTAGATCACCTGAGATTCTCCTTCAGAGGTAGGGTGGCATAAATTTTCTGATGTACACATTAGAAAGGTTATTTGTCACGTGGGATTGAGAGCTAAAGGTCAGAACTGGGAAATTATGATCCCCACCTTCAGTCCCAAGCCATATATAAAATTTCTAACCAAATGTCATCTTAGAACAGGCTAGGGAGTTTGAGAATTTCTAGCTTTGAAAACACAAAGGCAAGGTAAGCCACATTATAGAGTGAAGTGTACACCTCCAAGACCCCACTGGGACATGAGCCAGACCTATGAGACTGGGTATGAGACCTGCCCCCCCTTGGAGAAGGGATCTCACCAACAAGAAAAATTTCCTTAGATCAAGAGTGGGAGCAGATCTCTCTAAAGCTACAGTACTGTGTTTCTGTGTAAAAAGATACAGTATGTGAAAATATAAATAAACAAAAATACGTTGCTTGGGAACAAGGACTACTGAAGCAGGTACAGGCTGTGGACATGGCGTTCTGAATAACACAGAATCATGTCTCCAACTTCAAGATGAGGGCCTGGGGTGGGTAGGAAAGCAAGCTATGGTTAGAAAAATGGCATGTGCCCGGGAACTCAGATCGGCCTTGGCCTCTTCTCCAGCTCTCCTGTAAGCTGAAATATTTATCAAGCACCTCCCCTCCTTGAAGGGAATTTTAACTTGAAAGGAAATGCATTTTAGTGCTTGATGTATTGCTAGGTGTGATGGTAAATTGTCCCTTAGTAGTAATTGCTTGGGTTAGAACAAGATGTTTTCAGCATGAGCTTGGTCCCCAAAGGCCACCTTCTGTCACAAACTGCTCACTTCCCAAAGCAGTTGTAATTTTCAAAAAGAACGGGAAATTCATCCCTTATTTCCTAGACACCCCCCGGCAGAGATTTACTGTGCTCATCCCTGTCACCCCTCTGAAAGACGAATGTCTCTAGAAAGACCTCCTCCCTCTTCAAAGTCTGAACACAGACCTAGAACTTCCTTGGAAACTTCAGACCCCAAGTTCTCATCAAGATTCATTTAGACTTCTTCCAATGATGAATGCTTTTAACACGGATCAAGGACAATTTTGAAAGTCGAGGGGATTGTCTCTCTATTGACGACTTTGACAGCATGGTCCTGCCTGCTGACAGCTGGTATAATTGGTGTGCTAGTGTGTTATTATTGGCTAATCAGCAACTTTAAGATCAGAGGAGCATCAGGGCCTCCTACACCCATCAATCTTCCCGAGCTCTAAGCAGTAAATACATAACAGCGATCACTACTACATCTTCTGCTATTTTATGTAAGTTGTACAAATGTAGCCTTTCTTCCCATTAGGCTATATAAATGGGAGCCCATGTCTAGATATAACTCAGCTTTAAAACCAATTTACTAGATAGACCACTTTACAGTCCAGAAGGGGCTATTAGGAGAACAGATATGGCTTGCTTGTGGCAACCTGATAACAGAGAAAGATATTCATTCTTACACGTTACCCATGTTTATGGCAGAAGTGTGCCCAGAATAGCTACTATTTTTGACCCACTGTGAATCTTCTAATTATAGTTTCTGAATCTAATGTATATACTATCAGAGCATTCTTTAAAAACTGATTAATTTGCTGGTATGATCCTGCTAGATGATTCGGGATCACAGTTTGTGTTGTCTAGCTTAAGAAACTCAGGTAGACCCCGTTGCTAGGTTCTGGTAGTTCAGAAATGGTGATAGAATGCTAAATTCAGCTAGACTGAAACCTGGGGGATCCACAGGAATCTTACTGCCACCGAGATTCAGTCAGCTATACAGGGCAGCCTTTGGATGATCCTAGGACACTGTGAAGATATGTTTACAAGAGTGGGGGAAGGGAGAGAAAGAAGAGGATGGAGAGGGAGAGGGAGGGGGAGGCAGAGAGGGAGAGGGAGAAGGACAGGGAGAGGGAGATGGGAAACAGAGAGGGAGACAGGAGATGGAGGGGAAGAAGGAGAGGAAGGGGGAGAGGGAGAGGGAGGGGACGGGGAGAGGGAGACAGAAGATGGAGAGGTAGAGTCTTATTATATAGCCAAGACTGGTTTCAAACTTGAAGTCTTCTGCCTCACAAATCCTGGAGTTACAGGCATGCAACATAGTGTCCAGCTCAGACAGGTATTATTTTAAACCTCTGCAATTCTTACAGGGATTTCTGGAAGGTCAGAACATTTGTTGTTGTTTTTAACTTCTTTGCTAATTTAGGCAGATCACTGGAAAGAAAAGCAAGTTCCTCTGACTCCTGCTTCAGAATTTTTGAAGGCGTCCAGCTCTGCGAACCTTCAGGATGGCCGTGGGGCTCGGCTGACGGCTTAGCACGTGTGCTGAAATGGCTGGTAGGAACATTTTACACCAACCTGAAGTAGTGCTCTAGTCTTTTCTAACTAGTTCTTTAACCATTCCCAGAGATGGTGCAATATGATCATGAGGAGTATGGGGCTTCAAAAAAAAAAAAATCCCAGGAAAAGGGAACATGAAGCCCTCTTAGGCACCGTGTAACTGATTCCGAGTCAGGTAAAATGGTAAGAATATTTCTCAGCTTTCGAAAAGTTGCTAGTGAGTTCATAGTTCTATGTACATGGGTGTAGGCAGTCATACTGGCGATCACCTTTTAAACTAGAAAAGCATGTTTAGCATTTCCCCTAGGCAAGCCTGACTGTGTAAGGGAGCTCAGGGGGAAGGTCTCACCAAGTTCACACTCTGGCCTGACACCATACCATGTCTGAGGGAACCTAAGACACACATGGACTGCTTCCTGTCGATCTTTAGGACTTTAGAGTCACCCAAAAGCATGTTTGAGCTGAAAAAATATTATATTTAGTAAAGAAAGCTGCGCCCTGGCAGAAAGATTCTATGTGGTCATCTAGATATAACCTATTGCTCAATTGAACAGAACCACACATCCATGAAGGCGCGCCCTGCAGTCAACTGATGAGAAGCCACACAGATGTATGGCGTGGCTGCTAGACCAAGTGCCACCATAGGGGAAGAAGGCAGGTGTCAACAGCAGGTGGACAGACTGTGAGAGGGTGGGTTCCCTGCAGAAAGCAGGTGTGGCCAGAACGATGACCACAGGGGAGGGGGATCTGCCTGAGTTTTAGGTTATGTGATGGGAGAACAGAGCAAGAGTGGGTGGCTGAGAGGCCCAGAACCCAAAAAGGGAACACTGTGGGTGAGGCGTGTGATGACGGACGAGAAGTGGCAGGCCACAGGGAGTCGCAGCAGGAGGTGGGCGGGTGGGCAGAGGGAAGCCACCCACCGTGTGACAGGAAAAATGGGGCATGCAGATCTGTGAGGGCTAAATGCTTTCCCCTTTATTAAAAGGAGTCTGCTAAAGATAGCCGCTCCGCGTGGGACCTCTTCAGCGCCCTTGACTATGCTAGAAAGGAGGGTGGTCTCCAGGGAGATCTGCTTACCCCGCATCTGCTGTCTGTGGGGGCAATGTGTCATTCTGTAATTTACCTCTGACCTATTCAGATGAATGAAAAATGAAATCTAGATCGACACAAACCCAGAAGCCGAGGCAGAACGTCTAACTGATCAGTTATGAGCAGCATCTGTGAAGCGCTTGGGGGATTTCAAACTATCTTACTCCATGGTGGATATGTTTCCTTATCTAAGCAGTAATAATAATAACAACAATAATAATGATAATAATGATAATGATAATAATAATAATAATAATAATAATAATAATAATATACCTATCATGGAATTGCTACACAAATACAATCAGAATACATACAGAAGTATTTGGCCAAATGTCTGACTATAAGTAATGATACAATACACATATTAATTATGATTATCTATTGTTTATAATCTGAGTCTATCCTTAATATCAGTTTCTACCAGAGTCTGGGGGAGACCCCCAAACTGCACAAAGTTCATAGGAAATGTGCCTGCCTCACTCACAATGCCTTCCCCAAGACCAGAACAGCTTCACACTACAGAAACTGAACCTCAGTGAGCAGCCCACATTCCTGGAAAAGCAGACAGATTCTGACTCAGCTGGGACAGGCAAGGTCTTCCTTCTGGGATTTTGAAAGCTGAACACTGGACATCTTTGGAGCTGAGCTATTGAAGTCTAGGTGAAAACTCCCACTGGCCACACACTGGATTCCCAGGACAGCCTGGCTCTTTCTTCATCCTGACCTGGGCTGCTTATCCTTTACTGGGGTGCAGTAGACATCCTTCTCACTTGTTTACATTATCCGGGACAGATCCCACTTGTCCATGAAGCCCACAGGTCAGTGCTGTGTGCAGATATACAATCATGCTGCTCAGAGAAGAATTCCCACTGCCTTCCTGATAGTATCAGAGCACCAGTGCCTCCCTTCCAGAAGAGTTAAACCCAAGAACTCAAGAGCTGTGTGTAGTGGTCTTGAGGAGCGGGAGCACTTGAGAACCAATGTAACATTTCATTTGATCCGCTGGAGAACGGAGTTCTTGGAGCGGATCTTAATGCTTCTGGCTTCTCCCATAATTTGGAGTCTAGGGAATGGTGCTGAAGAGCCTGCCAAGTCCCCAAACGACCCTTTGTACTAGAATGCCACCAACAAACAGATAAGAGTTTTAATCGAGTCATTACCCAGGAGGGGAAAGAGCTGAGGTGGAAACAGGGAGTGCTAATTAAATCCATGGCAGTCCAGAGCCCAGAAGAGGAGGGCACAGTTTGAAAAGCCCCAGAGCCCCTCAAAATCCCCATTTATTCGCTCAGGCCACCTGCTCTCTGGGCCCAATATTCCTGGTCCTCATATCTTTGACATACAGATACTGGGACAGTCTGAATGGTAGAAAATGCTGTGGAAAAAAACTCAAGAAAACACAACAGACTCCTTTATCATTGTTATAAGCACCCCTAAACACAGTTATCTCTGTTAACAAGCAAAGGAAGAGATGAATAATTATTCTTTAAAGTAAGATGGTAATGGAGGAAAGGACTTTGAATCTTGGCAAAGTTTGTACTTTTTATGATGTTTAATTTTTGAGACAAGATTTATCTATAAACACACTGTAAGTAATAATACAATATGCACATTAACTGATTGTTATTGCCCAATGTTAATATTCTCAGATTCAATGAATTCTACCAAAGTTAATATTCTTTGCTTCCAGGACAGGCGGCCTCAGAACCCTCTGGAACCATATGCAAAACTCCTGGGGAATGGGTCTGCCCCACTCACCATGAGGAGCTCAGGGTCATCAAAAATTCATCATGTACCCCTGGCCATCCTCGAACTCCTGACCTTCTAGCCTCTGCTGGGATTATAACTAGGTCACAAGGTTTAGTCGAGATGTTCTTCCTCCAGCAATGGAGTAGTGCAGAAGATCTCCAGGTAGCTGTCCCTAGGTAGAAGATGCTAGGGCTGGTTAAGACCAAGCAAGAAAAACAAGGAACTTTCTAATTATGTGAGCAAAATGCTTGTCTTGCAACATAGCTGAGAATAATCAAGAAAGGGAAGGGGGCTTGGTAAAAAGCATCATCAAGGCCCAAACAGAAGAGACAATTGAAGACTCTTGCTCACAGGTATATGCACACCAACTTTTGAAGCCTGGACATTTGTTTTCTAAATTTTCTCTAAGGTATCAAGTTGCTTATAAGTGAGGTTCAAGGTTTTGCATAAAAGTATTTCTAATTTGTTAAGTTGCAAATAGTTGGGCTTTGTAAAGTATCTTCACAATTCTTAATTGGGCTCAAAGAAAGTCAATCTACCTTCCAGAATCCCCTAGAATGGAGTATTTCATGGTTAGGTCATAATATGCACCTAGAGTCCTCAGATTCTGGTTCAACTTTAAGAGCTAGACAGATAGCATGTGATTTTATTTCAGTAATGGATGCTGTACCCATATTTGCTGAGTCCTGACATAATTAAGGGTCCTAGAATATGGGGTTGTGAGATTTTTCTTCAAAGTACAGCAAGTAGAGGAGATAATGTCTTTTCTGGAAGCTGGTATAAAAGGAAGGTTCTGTTTATCTGGTAACAATGATATGGAAAATAACCACAAGGGTAAAAGCATGTTCCATAAGAGAAGATAAGTAGGCGGATTATGTATAATGGATTTCCACACTATCAGTTGATCAATGAAATCTCAGTAGAATTTGACCTACAGAGAGCAAATTCCTAAGAACATTTTTCTAAACAAGCAGGGAGATACATAAGCTGGCTTATGCAAGAGTTTCTTGCACAGGTTAGAGCAGAAGCAGTTCTGTGCAACAGTGGGCCGCGGCAGAAAACTCAGTAAGGTAGGGTGGGTCTGAGACCTCAGAAACTCGGATACACACGTAGCTGAGATGGTAGGCACCTCCCTGCTCCCTGCCAGACTCCTGGTCAAGAACACGTGCATGCCACACTTCCCATATTAGTCATGAATCCTAAACCAGAGTCCTCCATGCTAATGAGGTACCTAGGTTCTGGGGATTTAGCCAATAAACATCCCTTCCCAGACACTGTTTCATGCAAAAGGTATTTAATTTTTGGTCTACCCTGAGAAGTTGGCACACATCCATGTTCCACAATGAACAACCAATAAACAGTTTGGAACCAAGGACTGACCTTTCATTTACCACCACGGGGATCATGGAGCTGGCCTGTGCTTACAGAGTCACTGCCTAAGTCTCTCATAGAAGGCCCATCTGTGTCCCCAGACAATGCTGCTGCTACCTTCACTGATGAGTTTAAGCCAGAGCTCCCAGCCCCAGCCTCAGGCTAGATGCAGTCCTCAGCCCCAAATGTCCCGGATCCCCTGACACTTCGTTCCTGACTTCTCTGTGCAGTTTTCCAGCAGCAGCTAGAAGCTAGGGAGTCAGGACTACAGCTTTAGCTCCCATGTCTCGGTCTGCTTTTTTCCTTCCCCCTCAGCAGTGTCTAAGCACTTCCCTAAAGCCCAGCATCTGGTGATGGACGTCTGGGCTAAGTGCAGTCAAGCTCCCGTGTTTTGTCTCCCCAGCAGCTGTGCCCAGTGGTGGAGCGCCGTCCCACACAGGTCTATGGCTGGGATACAGTTGCACAGTAGAGCTCTTGCCTACCACCCATGAAGCTCTAGGTTCAGTCTCAAGGACAGCAAGGAAAAAAATCAAACTACAAGTAATTCTATAGCAATGATCTGATGTCAGTGTGAACTCAAGTAGGAAGCCAAGGAAGTAGAGGTGGCGCTGCAGTCTCCTGCCCTGAGGTCTTGGTGTTGGCATGGCAACAAGTTTGCTTGCCAAGTTCTAAGTTCCCAAGAGAAGGGGAAGGAAGATGGAGCATTGCTTTTAAAGATACCTGAACAGAAGGTGAGAGGTCTTCTCTAGGTTCTTGTCGATCAATGCTGCAGTGACATCTACCATTACTCATAAGATAGCAGGGGACAGCAGGAATATCTGAACCTGGGACTTGGAGGGGGCCACAGGGTTTCAAATTTGAGACAGAAAAATCTACACAGATGTCTAAGGCTTAATCTTTTTTACAACGAGAAAAGTTCTAGCAAAGACAAAATAAAAGAATTGCTGGAATACAGCAAGATTTCCTCCATTTAAGAAAATGTATTTTCCTTGTAGGCAAAACCGGGGGGACTCTGAATTGTCACTGTCTTCAGAGATGAGAATCCCTCCTACATTTATCAACCTACACTAATTACACGAAACCTCAAAGAAGTCATTAATTTTTTTAATGTAGGAATGTTGGCTACCAAGACCCTCGTTTTCTTGATTCATTTAAATATACTTGAGACTCATTATGCCTTAATCAGACAAGGTCAAAGGGAGATCTGCAGAGAAGTAAGACAAACAGAATAAACTTCTAAATAATGAGTTTAAAAGTGAAACATCTGAACCTGAGCAAAGAAAACAATTATAAAAAGTGAAAGATTCTTAACAGGGAGAGAAGACTTCCTACAGCCCTCCGTTCTGAGACAGACCAACTTGGACAGAAAAATCAGGACTACGTCTGCAACTGGGGCAGAAGAAGAGGATGCACCATAGCCATAAGGATGAAGAAGGAATTAGGAAGATTGAGGGATGGGAAGATGGCTCCCTGGGAGACATGCCTGCTGTGTAAGCACAAGGACCCACCCGAGCTTAGGCCCAGCACGCTTGTGGAGAGCTGGCTGTGGTGTGCATGTCTGTGTCCCCAGCACTAGTGCAGGAGAGATCAGGCAGAACCTGGGAACTCGTAGGCAGCCAGCCTAGCCCATACAGCGAGAGACCTGGCCTCAGAAAATAAGCTGAGATGTGATACGGCAGGAGACTGACTTTGACTTCTGGCCTCCACATTCACATATGTGAGCTCATGTCCCTGGACATGCTTATGTGCATGTGCACACATGTATGCATGCATACAAACACGGTGAAGAAGAAGAGAGGGGGGAAAGGAGCCGTGGTAGTAATCAAAGCCCCAAGGGAAAAGTCAGAAGAAACCACTGCTAAATCAGCTATAGAACTGACATGGTGGGGGCAAGGCCAGATCACTCATTACAGGCAAAGGCCACAGCCACACTGGTGCTGCACTTAGTGTGACCTCTGGGCGTGGGAAGGCTGCTCTCCACCTTACCTTATTCCCTGTAATATTAATGGGTAGGGAGGCATCCTACAAGAGAACCAAGCTGGGTCTGCATGAAAGATATGGACTGTGTTGTGGATAAGGGGGGCGGGGGGAAGCTCATGATAATGATGGATTTATCCTTTCGGCCACTATAGCACTAGCCTCAGAATTCATGGGGATGAGTTTGCCTTTCTTCTAGATATTTGATTCTAAAACACCCTGACATCCTAGGAGGTAGACACTTCCGTTCACAGGTGATGCCTGACTCTAAAATAAATACATGGAGCCCACATCCCCTGTCATGGTAGGACCTGCTGCAGGCACCTAACATCATCAAGGGTGATCATGACTTCTGGGAAAAACCCGTCTTGAGGGTCAAGGTAGCAAATGAATCCAGTTCATATCTGCATATAAAAAAAAAAGACGCAAAACTGTCAGGCAAACAGCGCACACATCCGCAGCAACAATAAGCAGCTGAGCTTTGCACTGCATAAAGATAGGGAGCATGTTGGCTCCCCCCACTTCACCCCACCCCCATTTTAAGGTTTAATCAAAACCCAGAATAATCTCTGCAGCATGAAAAATGCATTATTCTGCTTCAGCGGGACACTGGGGAAAACACACGTGCTAGCCAGGACAGGAAGAATAATAATAACTTCTAAAAAGTTGTTATGAATCCCATCAAGTTTAGATTAGTACAAAGGAGGACTATGGCATACTGCTTTTCTTAAAGCACAGAAAGGTCCCTGCCATGGAACAGAAGCAAGATGGGGTTTCCTAGGCAACTGCCTTAGAATGTTCGTGACAAAAGGACCAGGACATGATCAAAAGACTCAGGTGTTTCAAATACTTTGCTGGCAGTCTAAGACTTTCTGATATCTCACATAGGTTTGCCCATGGTCAACAAATATTGACACAACATTCTTGCTGCTGTCCAGCCCTGCAAAATACCTTCAGTGCTGGGCTACTGGAATAGTGGGCACAGACGGCTAGGGCTTTTGATCCCCCCAATCACATTTCTAGTCTTAAAGTTGTTAAATCACTGGAATGTGTGTGCTTAAAAAGTTTTTTTTTTTCAAGTTTATGTTTATAGGTAAGGGCAGAGTGCTATGTAATTTCTTAATTTCTATCTAAAGAAGTAAAAAGAGACTGGTAGAAAAAGCGACTCCCTGTGAAATCTTACAAACTTTACACTCGCTTCCAAATTCTCGGGAGAAGAAAGAAGTCTTTAGTAGCAATGTAATGTACCTCAACAGTCTTCCAATTTACTGAGCGCCTTTTTGTGTTCTTCAGAACTGGAAGCTTTCGCTTCTCACACTATGACCCCAGCAATGTGGAGAAGAGGAGGTGAGAAAAGGGACAGACTGAGAGAGGAGAGAGAGTAGACACGGGCCACGACAGTCCGTGAGGACATGTTTGTGGAGAAGACCTCATCTGGCTAACAAAATGATCCTCATATTTCAGACAACTAAAGAAAGGCACAACTCCTATCTGTAAGGAGCTTGGGGGAGACCAGAAGGGCATAACATTAAACATTAAAAGATACTGATCAAAATATGGAGAGTTGGCCGGGGGCGGGGAGCAGGGGGTAGGGGGGTGGGGGGTGGGGGGGTGGGATCCGGTCTAAACGGATCCACCTACAGCAGCACAGAGAACACTGAAGAATGTGTGGAGGGGCTGAGAGCCACAGGGTCAGGAAGTCTGCTGTGAGCCGTGTCTCCTGGGTATGACGGGGAAGCTTCATCCAGGAAACCTCAGTAACATGGCTGCCTAGACAAGCCCAGAGCAGTGGCATTAGATATGCCAACACGGAAAGCCCCATTCATAGGCAAAGCTCTACAGGCGAACAAGGGATGATGCTGAGAGCAGGGGAAACAGTCCTCCCCAGGCATGGGCTCTCTGATCGGTTATCTAACACCGAGTTGTCAGCTCTAAAATCATATGGACACAAGTAACACTAAATGGTATGAACAGATTGTATTTACGTAATTATCTACATATATTTAACAATAACAATTAAAGAAAAAGAGGCCATGAATGTGAGAGGAAGTGGAGAGGAGCATATAGAAGAAGTTGTAGGGGAAATTATGTAATTGCATTTTAATTGAAAAAAATTAGGAAAAAAGATTTTAATATAAAAAAATCAATAATCACACACAGCCATAGAAATAACGTGAACTTTTGGTTAGAAAGCTCAGGATTGCCTGCAATCTAACAGTCTAACAGACCCCAGCTATAAAGCCTGCCTGACCAGGGAGCCAGAAGAAACGTGGCTCTCAGGCTTGGTGCTGTTCCCCTTGGCATGTGCGTCTCGCAGCAGAAGACTTCTCTGAGTTATGTCTCAGCTCTGTCCCCTGGCGCTCTTCTTGTTCACTACATGATAGACTACAGTGAGTTTGCAGGACTTGGACATCCATGAAGCCCCAGATGGCAACTCTAAATGTCACTTGGCTAATGGGAGCACAGCCCACTTCTCAAGTGAGAAAGGGTGTTCACAGGGGACGGGAATTTGGCTGAGAGCTTTCCTTCACTGGCTTCCATCCCCTCCTTCCTTCCTTCTGCCTTCCCGTCTTCTATGGACTGGGAAAACTCTACGGACACCAGGAAGAATTCCTGTAAGAGCAGACCTTTGCTTTAATAACAAAACCATAGATTCTCATTTGATTTTTAAAGCTTTGTTTTCTATTACTCATATGTATTTATAGGTATGAATATATGCTGTGTGTGTGGAGGTGCCCACAGAAGTCAAAAGAAGGTGTAGGATCCCCAGCAGTGGGAATTATAGGTAGTTGTAAGCCACTAGACATGGGTACTAGAAACCAAATTCTGGCCCCCTTACAGGAAGACTTAACTGCTGAGCCATCTCTCCAGCCCCTCCAGAACCACAGATTTTTCAGGTTGAGTACAGGAAAGAAGGGGAGTCACTGTCACAGGTCAGAATGAAGAAACAGAAACCGAACCAGGAACCCAGGCTTTCTGTTTGCAAGTCCTGTTTCTCCGAGGTTCCTCTTGCTTCTCTGTCATCTCTACCAATGTCACAGCCCTACTGTGTGCTGTGTCACACCCTACTGTGCACTGTTATCAAACAAGGCTCTTTCAAATGTGGACAAAATTAGCTTCTCTTGGCTTAGTTAAAATTAACTGGTGCTCTTGTTTCAAGAGAACCATATGGACTGGACTCAACTCAGTTAAAGTCCAAGAAGGAGAAAATAGTAACTCAAAAAATTATCATAAGAAAATAACAGAGGAATGTGGCAGACACTAATTCAACCAAGTGATCCAAGATTAACTTCACCAGTGATGTCACGATGATGCCATATGCTTTGGATAGAATGAGATAAAAAGGATGTTTGAGGGCCAGTGAGGTGACTCATGCAGTGGGGGAGGTTATCAAGCCTGACAACACAGAGTCCTGTCCCTGGGGCCCACATGTTGGGAGGAAAAACCCATTCTCTCTGGTCTCCATATGCATACCTTGGCATACAAATATGCATGTACACACACACACACACACACACACACACACACACACACTTGTACCCATAGAATTCTTCTATACAAGCTACAAGTCCAGTCCCCCTTATAGTGAAACAAAGTATCAAGCAGGTTCAAAATGAGGAACATTATACCAGACAGTTGAGCAGCAGTCTTGAGTACTCTCTAGGTCGTGGAAAACAAGGGAAGACATGGAAACTGGCATAGAGCAAAGGGGACAACAGAGATCTGATGAGCAAATACAGCGTGGCATTCTGGATCAGAAAAGGACATGAAATGATAAGGCAGAAAATGAAAACGATAAAATTTAATGAACTTGGGAATTTAGATAACAAAAATGTACTAGTGCTAACTTTTGAGTTTTAACAAAGATACAGGACCCTGGGAGAAGGGTTCCAAAAGAGCAGAGGGATCACAATACAAAGTTAAATGTTAGTTCATTTTGATGTCTTTCTGATGGTGAGGTTTGGGGTGTGTGTGTGTGTGTGTGTGTGTGTGTGTGTGTGTGTGTGTGTTTAAGAACAGAGGCACAGAAGCAGGGGTTAAAGAGAAGGCTCAGAGGTTTGGAGCTCTGGCTGTTCTTCCAGAGCACCTGGGTTCAATTCCCAGCACCCACATGGTGGCTCACAACTCTGTGTAATTCCAGTTACGGGGATCCTAAGCCCTCTACTGGGCTGTGTGGGCACCAGGCATGCATGTGGTGCATAGACAGACATACATGCAAGCAAAACCAACCCTTTCATTAATTAACTAATTAACTAATTAATTAATTAAAATAAAACACAATTCTACCAGATGAGAACCAATTGTTATTATCTGCTTTTGCTTCCAGTGTGTGTGGATTATCAATGTGAGGTTTACAATCCACCTATCCAGTAGCCCAAACCCCTTGCCCACCTTTTCAGTCAGTGATTTCTTTTCCATTTCCATGAATTTTTATATCATTTAAGACTTTTAGCATATTCAAATCCTTCCCAGTAAATTTCAAAGCAGTGTCTAACCTGGCAGGCCAGGATGTGACTGTCGCGACCTTTATGTCTTTTGACTCTAGCGGGTTCTACCTTTTGAGCCTCAGTTATGAAGATTCCAGTCGAGTCATCCCGTCAATATGTTTCAGTTTCCAGCTCTGTGTGATCACTTCCTGGTAGTGGCACTTAACTTGTTCGTATACTTCCTAGAATCTGGCAGATCTGCTTAAAGCCTAATGGATTAACAATAAGCAATGTTGTCAAGAAAATGCCAAAAGAGATATTTTATTCAATAGCATCAAATACACAGAACATCAGGCTGATATATCACCGGTGATGTCCTTGTTGGATGCCTGATTAGGGTGATGATCAACTCTTCCTTATCTTATACAGCCAGCTAGGTTTTCCTCTAGAGATTAAAAAGACAAAGTACCACGGATAGTCAGTCCAAAAGATACCATTTAAGAAAATGTCATTTTCTTTGGTAGCTATATATACAGTGGATTTTCAGAGCAGTAATACTTACCTCAGTTGATAATTTCACAAAAGTTAAGAAAATATTTCAAAACTATTTTTATTATTTTTAGATAGCTTTCTTCTGTGAAGTAGAACATCCCTAGTTACTGAAGCTGTTTAGTTCCTTGCTATTCTAACTGCCTTTCTGTTGCTATGACAAACACCATGAACCAAAAGTCATTTGGAAAAGGCAAGTGTTTATCTGGCTTATACCTCTAGGTCATAGTTCATCATTCAGGGAAGTCAGGGCAGGGACTGCAGCAGAAACCATGAAGGACACAGTGCCTGCTGCCTTGTTCCTTTACCCACTCTTAGTAAGCTTTCTTATGTGCCTCAGGATCACCCGCCTATCAGGAACAGCAATCTCCTCAGTGAACTGGACCTTCCCAAATTAGATAATAATTGAAATATCACCTACAGACATCCCCCAGGGCAAATATGATTCAGAAAAATTCCTCAAGTAAGGCTTTCCTGCTGATGATTCTGGGCTGTGCGAGTTGATAGTTAATGCTAACTCGAGAATACGTACCAAAAAGACATGAGAAATGGAACAAGCCTTAACAATTTCACTAAATAAGATGGAAGAGCAGAGAGAGAGAGATGCGTGCTGGCCCTAAAATAGAAATATTTGCTTACAAAGAGCAAGCTAGGTCCTCAGCCCTAGGGTCACCTGCCCCTGGGCTGCTACTCTGCTCTGGTCCCATCTGAACTCCCAAGGCTAAGGGTTCCTCCTGTTGCTTAGGGGGTGCTCCTCTCTTCTGGCCTCCTCCCCAAGGATACCTCCATCTTTTAAAAACGAGCCCCCTCCTATATCTTAACACAAATCTACGGCTTGACCATTTTTAAAAATACTTCCATTACCCTAGGCTCCTAAATCTGACGCGATAACCATGGTTTCCCGGAACCAAGAATGCACGGAGTAGCAGGGGCTCATTTCCTCACGATTCCTTAAGAATAAATACCAGGAGCAACTCTGGAGTCAAACTGGTTCCCCTGGACCATGACTATTACCATCTGGAGTAAGAGATAGGATGTAATCCAGCCTACTTCTAGCACAGATGCTGGCCCTGTCTGTTAAGATCAGCATTCTCGAAGGTTCCTACTGTAGTTTTAACTCCTTGTCTTTTTTTTTTCATCTAATATTAAAGGTCTAGCCTTGACAACCTCTACCCAGGTGCAATCAAGATGGATATAATGGGTGTGGGGGTGCTGTGTTGTGTGCCTTGTCCACAAGGCACATCCCAATGACCGTGAAATGACAGGTCTGGATTTTTGGACTTGGAGCAGTTCCAAACACAGACCTCAGCTAAACCTCTTCATTATGACTGGGTCCATTACACAGCCAGAGGCCTCATTTATTCTTGTTAGCTATTAAAATCACGGGCAGCTTAAACAACAGCTACGTGGTTTAAAGGAATAAAGGAAAGCAAATAGTTATCCTCCAACACACAGAGTGAGAGGTGATGTGTCAATCAAGTCTGAAAAAAAAAGTTGAAGGAAAGTACCTGTCAGTATCTAAGGATGGATCAAATTATGAGCAGGAAACAGCTTGAAAACAGGAAGACAGACTCTCAAATCCCTGCAGTGGGATGAGGGGACACATATCTGAAAATGAACAGAAAGCTCATACTGAATGAGATGCAGGGCTGGGGCTCTGTACCCGCCGCCGGGACTCTGCCTCATTATGGTTGGCCTAGGTGGAACCTCCCAGGTGAAGGTCTCTAAGTAATGATCTAGTCTACCAGATTAAATGTTTACAAATTCAGTCCACAGATGAAGAGAGAGTCACACGGAGAAAATTGTCTGCAAAAGTAAACACCAGAGAAAACTTACATCACAAGTCAGGGGTTTGGGGGGGAAAAAAAGAGTCCCGCAAATGCTTAAGTGATTGTCACAGGGGTTGCGGTGTGCAGGAAATGATGGAAAGAGGCAGTACATGAAAATATCTAGGACTCCGTGCTAATCGGTGCCGCTCTCCACCCCGCATCCTCCCATCAGCCCTTTCTCTGCCATGAACGATTGCTCTTTCCCGCACTCATCCATGTGCCCGTCTCTCCACTGTAACACACACAGCACATAGGAGCGAGAACTTGTGTGCACAAGGCCGTCTGTGAGTGTGGTCCGTGCTGCCTGGGGCTGTGCATGTGCCTGTACAGTTAACGCTTTGAGAGTAGTCTTTATCAGCAGGCTAGCTAGCTAGCTGAAGGAGCCACACCTGACAGACGACACATAGCCACACTGCCGGGAGAGTCGCTCTCATAGGCTGATTCCTACTCAATATCATGCATTAGCCATAACCACCACCATGAGGCTCCTGAGGAGGTCCCGACCCGAGGTGTTTTATGGGGTTTCACATCGAAAACATTAGAAAGGACTGATGCACGCTTTGGTGACCCAGCTCAGGGTTTCTCTTCCCATCAGCTACAAAGTACACCCAGGGCTTCTTCTCTCCATGGCCACTCTGGAAAGCATAAAATCAGCGGGTGGGTGTGTGTGTGTGCGGGGATGCGGAGAGGAGGATGTTCAGTGAAACAAGCAAGACACATGAAGATAAGGACTGTATATTCTCCCTTCCGCGGGAGCCACAGAAGGAGATCTCTTAGACGCTGAGTCAGTGGAAGGACGGTTGCTAGAGGCCAGAAGCGGAGCAAGGATTAGAAGAGGAAATGATGGCCCAAGATCGGTTACCACGTGCGCGCGCAAAATACAGATAAATACTTTGGATGAGTTCTAATGCTTTGTAGCGGAGTGCAATGAACACAGCTATTGTTGCAAACCGAACATTTTATTGAACATTTCAAAATAGATAGATTTTTAACGTTTGCAATAGGAAGACACCATAAATGTCTGGGATACTGAATCTGCTAATTACTGTGACTTGAGTATTACATTATTATTTACATGCAACAAAATACCACTATAAATATATACAACTACTATGTGTCAATTTTGTGTGTGTGTGTACAGAATATATATGTATTGTGTACCTGTATGTAACTGAGGAGGGCCACAGGAAGACAGCGGGTATCTCACTCGCCATCTTATTTCAGTCCTAGGCGTCTCACTGAGACCGAAGCGCACCATTTATTTGGGGAGGCTGCTGGCCGGCCAGCCCAGCACCCCTCTCGGCTCCACGTCCCTAGTACTTGAATACGCATGTGTGCGACCATGCCAGGCTTCTGACGTGAGGGCTGAGTCCCAGCCCGTGTCTTCATGCTCGTGCTCCTCCCTGCTGAGTCATCGCCACAGTCCAATTTGTTTTTTTTTTTTTTTTTAAATCATGGTCATTTTCTTCCTTGTCTGTCAGAGTCTACCCCACAGAGATGAATTTAAGGCCTAACTAAATGTGTATTCTCCGTGAGGAGTTTAGTGCCACCGCTGGAGTCCCCTTGCACAGATTTCAGGTTCCTATTCTGACCGCTGAGCAGATACTCAAAGACCTTCAAATACCTGCCTCTGAACTCAGGTGGGAAACCGGGAAACAGCCCTGGAGTGGATACTGCAGGGAGCTGCCCAGCTAGACTTTCCAGACCAACAGCTCTGGCCAGTCAGTGGTGGGAGCCTTGGCTCCTGGCCCGACAGTGAGGGGTGGGTCTTTCCCGGGAGCCGCCCAGTCAGAGGCAAACCCTGGAGCAGGCTGCACTCCGGGTGGCTGGTCACTGCAGGTTAGCTAGCTCTTTCCCAAGTGCCTCGGCTGGAGAGTACCTCTGAAGACCTACCCAAGCTACGCAGCACCTCACAGGATGCTTTAAAAAGCTTTGGTGGAAACTGCACGGCACCTCAGCCACCCTGTGGCCTGACCTCCTTCCCTCGTGCCGAGGAAGTGCCCCCATTAATGGCTTCTGAAGAAGAATCTCAGTCCATTCATCCCCCATTGTTTCCCCCCACCCCAAAAAACCTGCTTGACCTACAGCAACTCCCACCAGCGGCTGTGGTTCCATGCCATCTAGCGGGATTGGATGCCCCTGTTGTTGATTTGAGCCTGAGGATCATCTGCATGTCTACATCCGTAACCTTTCGCCATCTGCTCTGGCCTCTGCTGTTTGCAGAGCCTGAACCATGGCAAGAATCCACCACTTCGCTCGTTCCAAGTGCCCTGACGTGCTAGGAACTGCAGGAAGCACTGTGCACGCCATCTAATTTCACCATTGGTATCTCAGTGGAGAGGCATGTAGGCTCTGGAATGCTGTTTTGTTATATTGTGTGGGTTGTGTTTGCTGCTTCTTTTGACACACAGTGGCCAAGGCTCTGAGAGATCAGCTTGCCCATAGTCGCACAGCTATTTGGACTGAGCTTACGCTAGACTCTAGGCAATCTTAACTCTAAAACCGGTGCTTCTGATTCAACCATGCGCGGTTGGTTCTTTCTCCTGCTTTGTCCAGTGCTTCTCTACGGCCTTTCATTATCATCATCTCCACTCAGCCTCGTCCCTGCTGTGTCTGCTCCTCTCACAGTCCTGGACCGCTGGTGTGTCTGGAAGCCATGTACTCATGTACACAAAGTCTGGCTGTCCTATCAGACCCCATCTCCAAATAATTCCATTTCATTAGTATTTTCTTTCAGGGCTGTACAAGGTACGATCTCCAGAGCGGTTGTCTGAGTTTTCAAAAAAAAAAAAAAAAAAAAAAAAGTTCACTTAGATTTTCTTCATGGTTCTGAAGTAATTAAAACTTCTGCCATCCTGCATGTGAACACAGATGCCTCTCACTATTTCTCAAGCATCTCCATCTCACACACCCTGATAAAGAGGCCTCGGATAGGTGCCATATCCTCTGGGATTATGGAAGAACGGACTCTTATTAGGGTAAGGAAATGGGCTGGAGGAAGCAGCCACATGGTGTGTGCAGGGAAGCGTTCCTTGTAATGTAACTGCCAGCTCCACTGAGAAAGTGACTTCTGAGAAAATGCAAAAGGAATTAAGGAAATGGTCCAGGACTCTCCTCAGGAAAGGAACACCTCCAAAGAGTTCTTGGGCCAAGAGTTTACTCATCCAAGGATTCTAACAGGTCAGCTGAGAGGGGGTCTGAGACTTGACTGTTGGACTGGCAATATGGAGGCCACTAGCGACTTGGCCAGGGGTACATTTTATGAGATGGACGCGGGAAGCTGGTGTGAGCTGGCCTAAGGGGATCTTAGGAAGGACAGGAGGAGGAGGGCTCAGAGACAGTGGGGAAAGCTCACTCTTCTTGTACAGCTCTTCTGCAAAAGGAAAACTCATGATCTTGGCTGAACATGATCAATCAAAAAGAGATCTTTTTAAGGGAAGAAAAAAATTAGATATTTGGATGTTGCTGGGACCTGTACGATGGGGAGAAAGGAATAAAGAGGGCAGGAAGCATAGAACAGGGTCTTGACAAGGCAGGGAAATGGCACTGCAGGGCAGGAAGACGATGAGAGAAAGAGCCTGTCTAGAGGGCTGGTGGGATAGGGTAGCCCACGCCAGTAGACAGCGGGGATTCTGACTCTCTTGCTAAGTGTAACTTTAAAGTACAATGGAGGCTATAAACTTTAGAATTTTAATATTTTAGTGAAATGTACTCTGGGTTCATGGATGAGACCCAAACAAAAAAACAAAAAAAGAGCCAGTCTATTTCAGATATCCCCTCCCTCCCTCCCTCCCTCCCTCCCTCCCTCCCTCCCTCCCTCCCATGCTTCGTCCTTCCCTCTCTGCCACGCCTGTATAAAGGCTACTATTGATTATAGTTCATCTCTGTTCATAGGCATGTCCCCGCAGAGAAGAAAAGCGCTGGTTACACGAGCCACTGACTAGTCCTACCTGTGCTGCCGTCTATCTGCCAGGGTGATCGCACAGGTTAGCTCTGGCTTTTCTACTCCAGCCCCATGACCTCAGCAGTTGTTCATCGTTTCTAGAAAAGATGGCTCTGCTCCCAGAAAGCTGCTAGCACCATGCTTCTGAGCCTCATAACTGGGAGTCATGTCGTGAGGTCAGGGAGCAGCAGGTGAAGACCAGCCTGCACATCCTCTGGGGTTGCCATGTGTGAAGGGGAGAGCCCATTTTCTTGCAATTTAGCAACAATTAACCAAATATCCTATTGATTATACTCCATCTCTGTTCATAGACATGCCTACGCAGAGAAGAAAGGAGCTGGTTACATGGCAAAAATCACCCTGCTGGACACTGGCAACTATCACAGAGCCAGACTCTGAAAGCCCTTGGCCTTCCTGTCCAGATCTGACTCTCTCCAGGATCTGCGCAAGTGCTCTCTTTCTCCAGGAAATGGCCAACAGCTGCAGCCTAACCTGGATTCTCCTTCTGCAGAGCCACAACGGCGCTCCCTGTCCGCTGCGCACACTGCGATGCTACACGTGTGGTTTACGGACTACCCATTCTGTGTATATATTGTTCTCCCCAGTGGTGGTCAAAGCTCATTGGGGAAGAGAGAGCACGACCACCTCATGGTTGCCCTAGGATTGGTCCCGCAGAATGCCAGCCTGACCCAGGCCTCTCCCTCATGGGCCTCACTCTCTGGCCACGGAGAAGCCTGCCTCCTCACTCTCTTCTGTCTCTTGCCCAGCACTCCTGGTAATCTGAGACTGTGTGTTCTGATGATGAATTTGTTTGAAACTTCCCTTTCCTCCAGGTGGCTTCTTTGCTGTGGGTCCTTTCCTTCTGGAGTTTGAGGGGCCTCGTTGCAGCTTCATGAGACCTAGGACCCCACACCTAGGGCAAGGCCGTGCATCTTCCCTTCGACTTCTGTGTGAACTCACTCACATGCGGAGGACTGAGGCTGGCCTCCTGGTGGAGAAAGAAAAGCAGAGGAGACAGAGGCGTCTCCCTTTTGTTCCACAATTTGCAGTTTCTTTCTTTGTTTATTTTTATTAATTTTTTTCCTTTTGTTTTCTTTTCTCCAAGCTGTAAGATTGCATTAGCCTTTCAAACACGTAGGAGATGTCTCCGCTTGCCTGGCACGCGTCCATGTTACGGCTTAGTTAAAAGTCATGTTAAAATATAATCGTTGTGAAGATGATGTAGGAAGTCATCCTGGCTCCAGGGGACAGATGGAATGACCCCCTGGGAGTGTGCCATGTCTGTCCCCAAGAGAGAAGGTGGCAGAATGTATTTGTCTGAAGCGAGTTTCTGTCAACCTGGGCTTACGGCCAGTCTGCAGAGAGCAGGCTCCCTTAGTGACGCCTGGTGGAAGCGCCGCTCTGCTCAGCACTCTCGCTCAGGGAAAAAAGTAAAACACCTTCCTTTGGATTTTCCGTTTGCTCAGACGTATGAACAAGGAAGCAAACAGGAGACCAGCCATTTTAAACGGCTAGAACCCCTGCAAGGAGCTGCAGTTTTGAGGGAAAGACAGAGCGTGAGGGATGGGTGGAGCCTTACTTTCTCTGTGGGGACCCTCCCTCGTTTGCTCTTTCTTTTTATACACATACTTGAGAGAGAAGGGGGAGGGGGAGGGGGCAGAGGGAGGGAGGGGAGAGGGAGAGGGCGCAGAGGAAAAAAGAAACAGATACAGACAGGGTGCCAAAAATGTTAGAGAAAATTTCTAGATGGTATCAATTATGAAATTGCAGCCTTATTTATTCAGCAACAAATATATCTGAACACCGTTCCTTATGAGAAATGAGTGTCAGCCCCGCCCCCCCCCCAAAAGCTGGAGTTATAGGTAGTTGTAAGCTGCTTTAAGTGTATTCTGGAAACCAAATTCAGGTCCTCAGCCAGATCAGCAATTGCTCTTAGCCAGAGCCATCTCTCCAGCCTTAGGAAAGTCAGCCTCTTTAAGTGACAAATGTGGGGACAGTAAGGAAAGGCTCAGGCCTTGTTCCTGGTATTCGTCCACCTGCAGGTCAGCGTTACTAACCCCAAAGCTAAGATCTCCTGATGGCCCCTTGTTTAACAGGAGAGACCAGACAGGGGATTCAGGAGTCCTCGCCCCAGCAAGGACCGCTAGGAAGATAACCAGGCACGTGCCAATATTTATACACAATATCATTCCATGCACAGTACCACAGGGTAAAACAAAACAAAAGAAGTACACGAAGTAAAGAGGAGAGACCTGAAGAGGTATCTACGCCAGAGCAGCATTCAGTGGGTAAATACCATATTCTAAAGTACTTAAAGTGCAAGATTGTTTTGATGCGATGTTAAGTTAAAAAGGAATCACAATCTTGATAAGCATAGAGTTTATTTACATTTAAAAAAAGGAATCCAGGGAGATAGACACTTCAGATAAATACACTTTAGGTACTTTACTATATGTATATTTCAGAAAAGCTTAAATGTGTAAATATGATATGATACCAATCCTAAAGAGTGGCTTAATAGTATTTCAGACACTTTTTCTTTTTCTTTTTTTTTTAATGTTTTCCTATTCCTTCCCAGAGGAAACCTGACCCCAGTCAGATCCCAGTGGGCTTTACACCCTCACATACGCCCACAGTCTACCTGTCCCTTGAGGCGTTTGTACTCATGGGTCCCCTGCCTGTAATCCTGCCCCGCTGCCTTCCCTCAGTGGACCCCTCTCCACTCTTCTCAGCTCAAAGCCACTGCCTCTCAGGAATCCGTCAGCCTGTTCCCTCGACCACACCACACGAGGTGATGTCGGGTGCTTACCATAGCCCGTAGCTACAGATAGATTCTGCAATTATCAGGACATTGACAAGTCAGAGCTCCTGATTTAAGCAACATGTCTGAACTAGCATCGTGCCTGGTTCTTAACAGGAACTCAGAAAGTTGAACCAGGGAAGGGAGAATCTCGCAACCCTGACGTCAAATAAGAGCTTTGTAAAAAGAAGCTCACAGCTCCACAGAAGAATAGAGTGGTGTCTTCTCCCTCCTTCCCAGCTACCCCCCTCCCCCATGCAGGCAGGCTGGTCCTCAGGTCAGGTGGTCTCAACGGGGCCACAGAAGGAAACCTTCCCTCTGCCCTCCGATGCCACGTGTTCTCCTGTCTGGGAAAAAGGCCCAGAATCTACGCAACACAAATCAACCACCACACAATAAAGGGACATAAATAAGCAACTGCCCGTAAAGGCGCGGAGCCACCATCAAAACCCTTTGGATTCAATTTAGTGTCAGCAATCTTCCTTAAGGGGGCAAAGAGATTGAATAGTTTTAAGGTCCATAAAACAGATTATAAACTGTCACACAAGAGTGGCAGAGTGTGCTGTCGGCTGGACTGTGAAGGCTCTAGAGTGAAAAGAAGCAGAGGTGAACCCAGAATATCATCTCGGCTCCATTAGTAAAAAGTGTGAGTGTGTGTGTGTGTGTGTGTGGCATCTGAGCCCTTTAAAGAGAGCAGAAAGTAAACAGAGAAAGAAGGGAAGTCCATGGGGAGGAAATGTGGACAGGGAAGAGGGTTTAAGAAGAAAAGTAATACAAATACAACCAAAATGGTGCCATAAAGAGAATAAAGTGGGGCTGGAGAGATGGCTCAGTGGTTAAGAGCACTAGTGGCTCTTCCAGAGGACCCAGGTTCAATTCCCAGCACCCACACAATCGCTCACAGCCATTTGTAATTCCAGTTCCAGAGAGTTCTATGCCCTCCTTCTGGCCTCCACGGTGCTACATGGACATCGATGTACCAACACACCTGCAAACAGAACACTCACACACATAAAATAAAAATAAATAAATCTTTTAAAAGAAAGTGAGAATAAAATGAAATATATAGTAGTAGGGAGCTGGGAAGGTAAGCACTGAGCACTGGGCCAGGAGCCCTGTGCCCTCTTCCTTTCCCCAAGACAAAAGGTCTCTAAAAGTAGATTTTAGCCTTTCAAAAATATGCAGGTATTAAACAAGTACGTATAGCCCTCTGGGTATAAGCATATACTTGAAAGCAAGCTGCCTTGGGACTAACCCACAGTAGCCTTTGTGGAACAATTCTTTACTTTGAAAGGGAAAACAACGTGATCATTTTCTTCTCATGCCAGAGTTCACGGCATCCTTTCTGTATGGGGGAGAACTCAGCACAAGGAAAAAGAGGAGTGTCCAAGGATTCCATCAGCAGGCCCCGCGGCCTCCAGGGATCCAGCAAGCAGGCTATTAATAATAAATACTACAAGCTTTTATTTGTATGATAGCTCCAGAGGAAGACACACATTCGACAATCATTTCTGACCTTATCACATCCCCTCCAGGGTGAGAACAAACTACCGTGCCGTTACACAGTGTCCTGTGCTTCGCAGAGGGTCCCCAGCGTTAGTGTATTTGATCTGCCGCACAGCTCCGGGAGATGGGTAAGTGACATTCTGAGGGTTAACGGATTTGCCCAAGGTCATTGCCATGGGTTGAAGTGTGTCACCTAAGTAGACATGTTGAGGTTCTAAGAATCCCTGAATCCCATGGTGTGGTTTGACTTGGAAGCAGGGTCTTTGAAGGTGTAATTAAGATGCAAAGGTAAAGGGAAGTCACGCCAGAGTCAGGCTGGATTTTAATCCAATATCACCATATTGTAAGAGGGTGGGGGACAGAGACAGGCACACATAGAGGAGAAGGTCTGGGAGGAGAAAGGCAGAGAAGGAAGTACTCAGGTTCCAACCCACGAGTGTCACAGATGACCCAGCAACTGGCAGAGGTTAAAGAAGTGGCTTTGGCTCTGCCCACACCTTGACTCTGGACTTTTAGCCTCCAGGGCTGTGAGGGAATCCATCTGCTGGGTTTTGTTTTTGTTTTTGTTTTTTTGGTTTTTTTTTTGTTGTTGTTGTTGTTGTTTTGTTTTGGTTTGTTTTGGTTTTTTTTGTTTTGTTTTTTTTTTGTTTTTTTTTTTTTGTTTTTTTGGGTTTTTTTTGTTTTTTTTATTTTTTTTTTTTTTGAGACAGGGTTTCTCTGTGTAGTCCTAGCTGTCCTGGAACTCACTCTGTAGACCAGGCTGGCCTCGAACTCAGAAATCCGCCTGCCTCTGCCTCCCAAGTACTGGGATTACAGGCGTGCGCCACTACCGCCCGGCCTCCATCTGCTGTTTTAAGCCACACAAACTGTGGGACTTATTTGAGAATCACAGAGAAGTAGCTTTGGGGATGTGACTGAAATCCTGGTTCCCACACTTAATGCCTGGAGATCTAAAGCCCTGCTGGTACACATGACGTGCACCCCAAATGCTGTTCCTTTCCAGCTTCCCTGCCTGAGCTGAGCTGGTCCACTCTCTCATTCCCATCTCTTCTCCCAAGCCACTGTTCACCATAGCCCTGCCACACAGCAGCACAGTCCCCTTGATAACAATAAAAAGAACATCTCCCCATTTGCTTGGCAATTTCCCCCTCGTGAATTCCATCTCTCGGTGAGAGGTGTGACCATCTGGCCACCTCTGTTGTCTTAAAGAAAAAAAAAATCTGATATTTCCATACATCTTTGTTGTAAAATAGAAAGTTAGTGATGACATTTATCTATCATGGCGTCTTTATATACATTTCCTCTGGTCTTTAAAAATCTTTACCAAGTCCACTGGGAGTCATTACGATCTCCACATGACACACATGGAAACAGAGGCTCAGGATGGCCTAAGGAAGTGTGTTCCAGTTGAAGTAAGGAACCAGCATAGAATCAAGGGGCTTAGTCTCCAAATCCATGGCTCCTGCCGCAAGATCATCTGCAGCCAATGGAGGCTTCCTAGTACAGGTGAGGAAAGTCTCTTAGAACTTTGTCCCGGTCACAACACAAATCAGTGTTCAACCCACACCCTGAGGGCCGACTGGAACCCAGACTGCCCCTGGGAATGGTTGGTATTAGCTATCTAGCTGAAGAGGGGAGTTTTCAAAGTTAATGTTTCCTATTGTCTAAAGCTGAGAGGGTGCCATCTCCCTTTGAAAGAAGGGAAGAGAGATGGGGCTCCTGAGATGGGGCTCCTGATGGGGCTCCTGAGATGGGGCTCCTGAGACATGCCTGCTGACTTTCCATGTCAGTCCTTGGCACCATCACTGAGCCAAAGATGCATATTGTCTGGCTTCCCAGTGTGGTAAGAATTTTTAAATGACTTACAAAATCAAAAAGTCAGAAGATATTATCTTCATGTTTTGGTTTTCAGACTTTACTGGGATCTGGGGGGGGGGCGGGGAAGCAGATTTGGTTAACATTAATCCTGCATTCTCCCACAAACCACTGTGAGCTGAGGCTGAAACCTAATGTAACGTTATCCTCAGTCTCCATCTGACCCTATCGCCACACACAGGGCCTGAGTGACAGTGGACGTTTATGTTATGATAGCAGGGCTGCTTTTCTTATGCCCATGCTTATCTAGATTTTGTAGAAGTCCCCTGGGCATCATCACCACAGGGAAACCGAGGTGTGCAGAGACTGAGGAAATGTGTTCCAAGTCATACAAGCTAGTATATGAATCAAAGCATCTTAGTGCAAAAGACGAAAGTGCATAGAAACAAGGTGGGAGCACTGCAGGCTGGGCAGAGCACTGGTGGCTGGTGGGAACACTCTGGTGGGAGCACTCTCCAGGCTGGGCAGAGGGGCAGTGAGCAGTTTGAAAACTACAGAGAGGGTAACAAAGAAACCACCAAGGCAAGTGCTTAGAGCCAGTTCCTGCCGTCTTCTTTAGCATTATCTGCTTGGCATAAACAGTAGGCATTTTTGTTGATTGGCTTTTGATTTCTAAGATTGGGCCTTACCATCTAACCTAGGCTAGCTCCCAATTCCTGCCTCAGCTTCTCCAGGGCTAGCTAGGGTTGAAGGCATGTATAGCTACATCCAGCTAGGGTACACACTTTGGTATGCAATTACTGGCCCAACGTTTTCCTGTGTCCCTGATATGTAGGAACAAATATTTGGGAGAGCTATTTGCTTTTCAGTGGTTGAGAGCCCAGAAATTCAACACAAATGATTCTCTAAGACAGTACCATTTCTTGGATATTCTTTTAGGGTAAGAAATGGAAATGTTTCTTTCACCTTGTGAAGTTAGGATATGCAAGACAAAATCAAAGGAGCAAAGGCAGTCATTTATTATAGTGTGTATGTGTGTGTATGTGTGTGTGTGTGTGTGTATGTGTGTGTGTGTGTAAATCAACTACTAATATGAGAAATAGCACTGCAACTAGATCCAAATACCATTCATTTGTGGGCAGTAAATGCATAAACAGCTATCAGGAGAGAGTCTGGATAATTCATAGGGGCCTCATTAACATTTTCCTAGCTTCAGGGGTCAACCACCCATCTTCTCCAACCCTGGGCTTCATTTAAATGGGCACTTTGTCTAACAGGAATAACAGAAAGGGACCTAGCATGCACCCAAATCTCCTCCTCTGAGTCCTGCACGTGAAGGAGACGACGGGCACACCAGGCTGCTCCTAGGAAACACTCGGCTTCATATGACTCAGAGGACAGGGTGCACCCAACCCAGGCCCTCACCCACCACAATGATCCCCAGTTCCCCCACTTGAAAATTCCAATACTCCTTTGTCCGCACCAGAAGTATCACTAGGAAGCTTTGCCACTGAGTATTATTGTATCTTGACTAACTCCAGCAGTCAAAAGACACATGCGCCAAACCCAGGGAAGAAAGTGATACACAAGGCACTCTGCTCAAAATAATTTGGTTTCTGATGCAAAATCCTAAAGGAATTCCTAGCTGTTTACTAACCAGCAAAACCGAATCTCCAAGGCTCCAGGTCAGTCCTAGTCATGAGTCATAATGTTCTGACGCATGCTAAGGCTGTTCGCTCTTTCCCCAGCACTAATGAGCTTCTCTGTTGTAGGCCCTTGGGACCCTACTGATGATTTTGTCCCTCTAAATGTTCTGCCCTGACAGTTCTCCAGTTCCACTGGCAGGGGAGTGCTCAGCCTGTGCTTTCCACACAGAACAGACTCGCACCTGCTCTCCCAGAGCCCGTTACGCTTACACAAATAATTTGTCTCCTTGTCTTCCATATTTCTGACCATATCCGACACACCAGGGTCTCTCTACATGGCAGAAGACTGTTGGTATGGACGACAGCAGCTGACCTCTGAGCATTGGCCACCTTTCCTCTAACCCTTCAAGCTGTGGGACGCATCTCTGCCCAACCCCCACATAGTGGTCCCCACTCACTAGAGTCAACTGTCCATGCCCAAGAGTTCTGATACCTTCTTAGACTTGACACCTTGATTGTAAAAGTATCTAGGCTTCCTTGTTCCACAGAGCTCTTATATTTTAGTGGACAAATTAACAGTCCGACTAATTAACAGGTCTTTAAAAAAATTGCACACGTGTTAAGCTTTCACACGTAGGAGAGAATTGAAGAAGAAAGCAGCAGTTTTATAGGTATCCTGGGGACAGCATTTTATTCTACAATGTGAGAGATGATCAGGCTGGAAGCATTGGTGTGTGTGTGTGTGTGTGTGTGTGTGTGTGTGTGTGTATACATTTTAAAACCAAAACAGATCCCTTTCATCACATGTTTATGTCCATTTGTTTATACCCTTGTGCTGGAACTGAATGCCTTTTGTCCTAGCAAATGGCCCTGACAGAGGCTTGGCGGTCAGTTGAAAATAAAGGTCCTCCTCCTGTCACTCAAGACCGCCTCTGTGCTGGGCAGAGATCACCCAGCATGTCTTAATCTACGGGCCCTAATGAAAAGCAGTAATTATGATCAGCAGATAGTGAGTCCCTCCCCTAACTCGGCGGACTAATTAGCAATGACATTTGTCAGACTAGCTGTCTTGCAGCAAAGGGTCTGGAAAGCAGAATTAATTTAGCCATTCCCGTGCACTGAAGACGCTGCGCTTGTTAGAATAATCAACCTTCTCACCTTCTCTCTCCCAAGAAGAATGAGTCTGAAGGTGACATGAAGAAGACAAATTTCCATCTGTGGACTCCACCAGTTCGAGTCAGGTTTGCAAATTCTAAGGCCTACAGGTGCGGGTAGGCAGCTAATTTTAATGATGAAGTGAGCCTTGTGTAAGAAACACTCGGCCTACTCAATCTAATCTTTCATTTTTTTTTTCCCCCACTCTTTAGAGAGACAGGCTCTATTATGAGAAAACAACACTGTAAGACTGATGATGAACCAAGCTTTACCCTTGGTGTCATGGAGGTAATAAAGAGGAGGTGATGATCGCAAGCCAGAGAGAGCATAGGACAGGCCACACAACAAGGGTCACCCTGCTCCGATCAAATGTCACGCAGAAATGCAAGTCTACTATTGCCAAGATGGCTGACTTTGTAAGAGAAGACAGGAGTATGAGGATTTATTCAAAGTCTCCTGGTTTTAAACATTGATAAGCCATCCAATGATGTCTTTGCATTGATTGGAAACTACACATCTTAGCAAGTCCAGACCTGTAGAGGGACTTTATAGTCTTAGCTCAGGCTGACCACTCTCTTGGTCTCCCCAGGATCTGTCATGGGCACAGAGGTTCAGGCTGCTCTCAGCCAAATGCTTTCTTAGTATTGGTTTTCCAAAAATATTCTCCAAGTTGCTTGACACTCAAGTTAGGTTACTCATCATGTCCTATGACTCCCTTGTCCTAAATCCTAAAAGGATGGTGGAGACAAACGGCCTCATGGCACACACAGCTAGATAATCGAGAACCAGAGTCACGGCTTTGGTAGACCAGCCAGTGATTGGCACAATCATTCCAGACCCAGGAACTACTTCCCTTGAAATAGTACCTTATTCTGTAATGCCGTCCTGGAAAATGTCTGTGAGATGCCCCAGGTCTTCCCCAGTTTAATGCCTTTTAACCTCTCTATCCATTCTCTCCGCCTGAATCTCTGGCCCTTGGCTGGTCCTCTTCTTTGAGGTCTGGCTGGATGAACTGCCTATGGTGGTTTGTGCTCCCTCCTCTGGACACCCCTGCGGGGCTGAAGAATCACCCCTGTACCCTTTTTCCTATCAAGGAGGATTAGTTGATACTTTTGTCCCCCCAAAGCCTCTAAACTGCTTGATCCTTGCTTATAACTACATCTGAAGACCAGAACTTGAGTCTAACCTAAATCCCAGATGAAAAAAAAGAAGAAGAATATGTGGTCCAACACTGCATTTTTAAGGCCAAGTCCATCAAAAACGTGCTTGTCTACAAGTATCAGAAATCTGACCCAGGAGGAGCTGGTTCATGCTATCCCACGCTAAGTCTAAAGGGGATTATTACAGTTAGTGCAGGAGCACAAAAGGGCAGGATGTAAGGCCAGCATTATGTTGCTCGCACGGTCTGATCACACTCAGATGACAGGTGCGGCACAGCAGCTGCAGACAAGTCTACACCGGACAAGTCTACAGTCGCATGCAGAGCAGGGAGGGAGGGACAGAGAAAAGGCTTTTCGTTTCCTGGGTAATCTAGGCTTTTATTCAGAGTCAAAATTGTTGCCCAAAGCCTCCAGAAGGTGTCTCCTTTCCTCTTGCTTTCCATGATGGTTCCACGAATGCCCCAAGATGTGTGGGAGGCTGGAGAAAGGGAAAGCTGTCAGATACCGGTGGGACCAGCGCGACGGCTCTCATCAATCATAACAGTCTCCAGGGCCGCCAAAGGATCGATCATCTCTACTGTCCCCAACCTATCCTGTCAAAAGAAAGCAACGGCCATGTGGCTACCATGAAGGCGGTGAGCATGACAGAAAATTAAACTTATAAAGTGAATTAATTGTCAAAGTGCGGTGACATCTATGCAATAGTTCTGAAGGAACTTAAGAATGAAACAGTCCAAAATATATAGCCTTCTTCTATAAATAGCCACCAGTTCTGAAGACTGTTTATTAAAAATGCATCCAGTATTCAATGGAACTGTAAGGTAGACCGGGAAGAATGGCTGGTGGAGCCTAGAATGAGTGGACAGAAGCCACTGTGAGCTAAAACATATCCGCGGCCTTTCTAAAAGTGGTTTATTAATATAACTCTTATAGTCATTGTGGTTAGAGTAAGCTAACAATTGAATTGGTGATAATGGGTCAATTAGGAGAGACTGGAGTTCAGGTTAGCATAGTGTAAATACGGGAGGCTGGGTGATAGTATAGTAGTGACTACAAGAAGATGATGAAGAGACATTCCATATGCAGCATTGGGTACGTTAATTATGCAAGGCTCAGTCATGAAGAGGGCAGCAAGCTGGTAGGGCAAAAGGGATGAGAAGAATGCACTAAGGCCAGAGATGCTCTGCAGGAGTCGGGAGAGAGCAGATCACAAATAAAATAGAACCTGGATAAAGTGCTACAAAGCTTTTGATTTTACATACTAACGCAAAGCTCCTGGATTCTATATGGAAGACTCTCCTAATTGTTTGCGGTCCTTTTCCTTTCAAACACCCGTGCATCTGCTTATAGCTGGCTGCTAAGTCAGTCATCGTAACAATAAATGGGTTGCCCAGGAATATATGCATAAATATGTATATATGCATGTATGTGAAAGACTGGACATCTAAGAGTTATTATTTTAAGGCTCTTAAAAATTTGCTTTTACACGTGTTGGTGATAGTCTAAACTGTAACTTTTTAAGATCTAATATTCATAAAACTAGTTATTTTGATGGATGCCTATAAATTGAAAGCTTCCATATTAATGGAAAAGCCACATAGTACAAACAAGGGAACCCTCACATCTAACGTCAAAGGACTCTATTTTTAAAAAGAAAGTATTAATATAGACACAAAAGGAGCATAAGTTCTTAGTCATAAATAAAAGTTTCCTATCTAATTGACTTTCATTGAGTTAATGAGTTGTCATAGGATACAGGGTAGGGCTGGGGGTTCATATAAAAAGCTGATTTAGTCTATGACTCAGTGGTAGAGTGCTTTGTCTAGAATGAATGTAGAAGGCCCTGCATTGGGGGGTTGAGGAAGAAAGGAAGGAAGAAGAGGAGGGTGAATAATGACCTAGCTTAGGAAACAAATATATTAACATGTTTCTCTCAATCTCTTCAGTTGCTCTCCATGCTGGGAAGCATAAAGGAAAGAGGTGGCTTCTCAGCAGGGGCTGGAGAGTGATATTTAGCATCTTTAAAACAGACCATGAATCTTACAGCTACAACATATTGATCTGGAGAAAGAAGGGCCAAACTATTGAAAACAGAGATAGGAAATTCTCTGAAATCTATACACACAAGGTAATGGGTGTCGATATAAATGGCCTAAACTTCCCCTGAGGAATTAAATACTGTCTGGTGGCTAGCAGGAGGGAGGGGCTTCTGAGGATCCCAAGGTGGTGTGTTGCTTAGAACAAGGCCTGGAGAAGCTGGCTGTTATCAAAAAACACACCAGAAGAGAGGCCGAACAGCTTAACTTTCCCTTTACACAAACTGTGACATTTCATTCTTTAAAAGGCTACATTCAATTATGTCTTCAAAAATATATCATAGAACAGCATTTCCAGATAAGACAAGAAAAACGGTGTTTCCAGGATATATGAGCTGTATATGAAGAGAGAATTCCAAACAGCTGAGATCTAGCCAGAGGCAGTGTCCTAAGTTTGTGGCTTTTAGTCTCAAAGGCAAACTCTTCACCTGCTTTGGTCCATGAGTACCACTTATAGCCTATGATGCCACAGATGCCTACTCAGAATAATGTTTAAAATATACAAGATGCAAGACAGCACACCACTAATGAAATTATAAACATGACACTAATTAGTTATCAAAGATATTTTAAAACAAGCAGCAAATGTGGAGACCTTGTTGCTTCTTTTTTTAATACAATAAGCAACAAAGGCTCATGACTAGTAGAATTCTATATCTACAAAGCTGTGATGATTATAAATGATATTTCAATATATCAGAAAATGTAAAAGGATCCATGATGTTCATAGTGATATTTGTAATGGAATAAAATACTGAAATTCAATTAGCTGTTAATGAAAATAAAAATACAATTTTCCCAACCAACTTTTAAAAAATGCTTTCATTTTTCCACAATTCCCTTGGAGACTTGGGAGCCCCAGAATTTCACTCCTTCCATAATTGCAGAGGTTGAGAAAGACTATAATCTATGGTTATTATGTGATAAACCATTTATTTACTATAAACACAAGGGTAGGTATGGGAAAGAGCATTAGAATATCAGCAAAGATAACTTAGGATCAAAAGAAGGTAATTTTACCATAACATTTATAAAGATATATCTCATTATCTCCAAAGGTGGTACTGACTTGAAATAGGAAAAGACATAGAGTAGGCTTAGAAAAATTTGTCAATTTTACCTATAAAATGTTCCTAAGAGAGCAGGGCTAGATGCAATGTATTGACCTTTAAGACTAAAGGTAGAGACCACAATAGAATCTTAAGTGCTCCTTGTAGTAGAAGGCAATGGTGGACACCATAGGTCTAAGGCAAAATTTCAGTATTTCCCTACTTTAAGATGTACTGTTATCCAAGCCAGTTGAATAGAGAGAGATCTTATTACCAAAAGTAGCAAGACTGGAGATTCTGAGATGTAGCCAGGGCTAGGTCTGTAAGCCCAGCACTCAGGAGAATGGATGGAGAAAAGTCAGCTTGCTCTCCACAATGGTCTCAAGGCCAGTGTAAGCTACACTAATTACAAGGCCAGCAGGAACAAACAAACTAGCAAATGAATGAATACATGAATGATTGGGCAAAGAAATCCAGGTTTCATTGATCTTGTGAGAATAAGTTTAATGGCAGAGAGAGGATGTGATGTCACACACCAGGAAGTACCTTGGCCAGCTCAGTCACAGGATGAATCTTTGCGTAGTCTTTGTTCTGAGTATTTAGATCAGTGTTGAATGTCTACCTGACCTGGCTCTCCCTTCTACCTATCCATTTATATATACACCCCATGTCATTCAAACATCAGAAGTTCTTGGCAACATTCTTAAACCCTCTTGCCCTGTAAGAAACTCCATGATCTCCATCCAGTTTGGATCTCACTCAATTTATGTCAGATGCATGATTGATGGGAGGGTTGTCAAGAGTCCTTGGGGGTCTCTATGATTCTCTAACGCTTCAGGCATGGAGGGAAGCCTGACTGGCCACAGATCTATTTTCCTCCTCGTATTTCTCATCCTGTGAACTCCTTTTATTTCCTGAGTTAGTCATGAGTCTGAACAGTAGCCAAAACCCTGACAATATTAGCAAGAACATTTGATTTCCTTCAATAAAGTTGGAGACAGCCTTGGAAAATGATCAGTATTCACAGTGGCTCTCCCTGCCTTCTCTACCCAAAGAACAGTCCTTCATCTTTTCCTCCCCCTTCATCACAGCAGCATAGAGCCTGCTTGAAGAGGCTGTTTACTTCTGTGTGGCTGCCTTTACGGGATTTTTTTTTTCATTAACATGAATGACTTTGTTTCTTCTAAGCAAAAACAAAGAAACTAAAGTAAAAACTCAAGGGGAATTTTTAATTCTAAACAGGGGACTATTAAAATCTCTTAAACCTGTAAAGACATTCAAAATCACTTTGCAGAAATCGTGGGCGAGACAGAAGACCTGGGACCCATAGCCATGAGAGAAGAGAGAAAACAAAGCAATGTCTTGGGAAGAGGCAGGTATAAGGGACAGTGGCGCTGGAATAGTGTAAACAGAAAGAGAAGTAAGTGCTCTACACATGTAAGAGCCACCACAGAGAGACAAGGAGGCAGTTGGAGCAGAAAGATGGGTTGCGGCAGGAAGCCTCTGGGGCTTGAAGCTGATGACGGAGGGATGGATTTGGGTACATAGGAAGACCGCACAAAGGATTAAAGACTGTCTCCCAAATGAAGATAACTTGATGTTGGCACACACACCTGAACACACAGACATCCCAGCTCATTTCAATTGACTGACTAGGTGGTGGATGGTACTTGACTATCTTGTCAAAGCTCAACATAAAGCCGGTAATCCAAGTAGTTGGATTTTGAGTTCCAGGCAGGAGAATTTTGAGTTGGGGGGAGGCAGGGATCAGCTTGGATGCTGTAAGGAAATCTTGTCACAAACAAACAAACAAGCCTAAAGGCATTTTATATCAGAGTCTGGAGCCGCGGTGGCACTGAAGGGAGCTCTCGTGCACGGCAAGGCTAGCAAAACACCAGGAACTTCTCTGCTGAGCGCCGTCTGGTTCCCCCGGCAGCATAAATTCTTTAGCATTCTTTGAGGATAGCTTAATCTTTGGCAAAGCCAAACAAACAATAACCCTACAGTATTTAGATTATATTAAACTCAAGGAAAACCATTTGTTAGTACGCAAATGTTATATATCGCTGTTGCCTCCTGGTGATCTTATAAGCACAGACTGCAGACTGAGAGGCATGGGACCGGGGAGGAGGATCATAGATCTCTCCGAGTCGGCCATGAGGACTCTCATTAGCTCCCAGGCTTGCTCTGCAAGGAACTCGGTGCTCACATTTGGCTCCCTCATTGTATCCTCTATGAGGTAGAACGGGTGGGTTTATCCTTGTTTAGCTAATGAGGAAATTGAGACTAAGAGAGCTAATGAGACTTCCTCAAGGTCAAATGGCTATTAAGGGGCAAAGCAGCACCTTCTGGCATCAAGTCCAGTGATCAGTACATGATATTTCGTCCATCGGTGTAACTGAAATGAACCTAATGTCTTCCTCTTCTTTCTGGTTTGATTTCATCCACTTAATTAATATTTATTAAGTGCTAGTTACCGGAGAAAGGTTGAAAGAAAGACAAGGTCACACTCTTAGAGAAGGGTACAGAAAATGAACAGATCAGAAAAGACGGTGGGTGATGAACAGGGTGACTGTGACGGGAGAGACGCGATGGGGCTTCCACTTAGCGTGGGAACAGAGTCTGGAGCCACCAGAGACAGCAGGAATGGCTGTTTGGAACTTTGTGCGTGCTCCTAAATAACGTAAATATCTTTTGAGAATAATCAGCCCTAAAAATAAGTCACAGTCGTTAGGAAGACAAGCAGGCCAGGAACGGTTCTTGTCATGGGGACAAACATGTAGAAGGTAAAATATTCGAGAGACATTACCGTTTTCAAGAAGCTAACAGAATATAAAGAACACAGAGAAAGGTGAGATCCGAGCATGTCTGCTCCGTAAGACCTACTGTGAGCTCCTGGGCTTCAGAAATCTACAGAGCAATGTTCTGGTGGTACCATTATGACCTGTGTGATACAGGACTTTCTGGCAGCATCAGGGCTTAGCTATTAGCTTCACAGAAGAGACACTGGGGTAGGGGAACCAGCAAGAAGGTTGCACTGTAGTCATTGCCACAGATAAAGAGGACCAAACTGAGGGGGTGGTGAAAAGGATAATACATGCAAGGAAGCATTTACAAGCAAAAGCCACGGCCACGTGATGCTTGAGTCGAGCATCAGGGAGAGAAAGGCCACCTGAGAAGATGCTGGACGGTGTGCAGAGCGGGAAGGTCTGAGAACCGAGGCTGCATGAGGCTAGCTTCCGACCCGCTGTCCTCCAGCCTAAAACGTTTGCGGCGATTGCGCTTGCGCTGTTGTCCTTAAGCTCCTCCCTGGCTTTCATCCACAGATCCCCGCCAAAGACCAAACACATCACGTGGTGGTTTCTTACCCCTAGGAATACCTGGCTCTGAGACCCAAAACAGGAAGGTACTCAAAAAGGTTATCCGATGAAGAGATTTTTTTTTTTTAAATTGAAGAAAACGATATGTACGTACATGTGACAGGAAAGTAGACACAAAACTGCCTACAGGAGCAAAAGGGACTGACTAACAAGGAAGGTTGGGCAGTGAAAGGGAGCGTGGGAAGGTATGATGCCATGGGCTCAATGCTTAATACATGCTTGCGTGAAAATGCCCCTAAGTCATATCGTACTGAGTATACCACATAGAGAGAATGAAAGATATTAATGATATGAAAAGGGAGAGCAAGGCAGACCCATAGCTAGAAGTGCAATGGTGGGGTGATGTCAACCTCTGGGCATTTCTTATCAAACATGTCCTTTTTCTGCCAGGAAGCTACACTCCTTTAATGGTGGCTTTGACGTTCTTCTTATCGGAGGGCGGAGCCTTTGGGTCTAGACTAACATGCATTTGAGCCACGTCATTCAGTGAAAGTGGCCTTGTTCTTGCACACTCACGCCTTGCACACTGCAGCTCTTCCCAGAACTGTGCGAGGCCGACATGTAAATGAGCCCGGGCCAGTGAACAGGCAACCAGCTGGAGCTTGGAGGGCGGCCATTCCAGCAGAGGCCAATCTGAACCAGCTGACCCCGAGCCACGCCCATCTGATGCAGAGTGAACCACTGATGAGGAAAAGCCGACCATCCGAGTCCGGTGCGCAGTGTCGGCTCAGAAGTCTGTGAGCTGAATGAGTAATTGTTGTTAACCCAATAAAGTTTGGGGGTTATTCCTGGGAAAAGCTAATAATAAACTGTCATTAAAAGAGGAGCATTAAGACTCTCTCTCTCTCTCTCTCTCTCTCTCTCTCTCTCTCCCTCCCTCCCTGCCTCCCTCCCTCCCTCTCTCTCTGGTACTGAGGATTGAAACCAGTCCTCATGTGTTAAACATATGTTCTGTTATTGAGCCACACCCAACGTCCATGGTTCCTACTTCAAAGACAAGGGGTGCAGGAGACTAGTTAAAGAGATGAAGTATGGGCTGAGGCAGGGCTACTTCCTGCTGCACATCCTCTCTTTGCCTCCCTGTTACCAAGATAGGCAGCTCATATGCAGCATAGGGACTTGGGATATGTCAGGAGACAAAGGGATATATAATATAATATAATATAATATACATACATACATACATATAAAGAGAGATTAAAAGTACATATGGATATTTTACATAATGTTCTGTTTGTCTAACATATTTTATAATTTAGTACTACACTTTTTAGCCTGGTAAAAATATATTATATTTTCTTACTATAATAGCATTACTTTCCTTGCCTCGCTTACACTGTCTCCAGGGCATCCTATGTTAATATTGGCTTTTCTGTTCCCTGTGATGCTAGGAGACACAAGGTCAGCAGTACCATATTTAATATATTAATATATTCTTCTTCTATAGCACTTCATTTATTTATACATTCATTCAACAAAATCTTATTTTTCTCTTCTATAAATAAGGTATCACTAAAGACAGTAAAGGAATAGCAATAAACAATGTCCCTCTTCTCAGAACTCACATTCTGGTGGAGAATAAAAACACAAACATGGCCAGAGGGATACATGCCCTAAAGAGTAGCAAAGCCTCGTCCAATCTTAGAACAATGTGGAAATGGCTACTCTACATGGGAAGGTAAAGGAAAGGTGCAGAGATGGACATTCTACATGGGAAGGTCAAAGAAAGAATGTTTGAACTGAGCTAGAATGAGCAAACACTGGGGCAGGGGACTGTAGCATCACCGCGGGCTCCCTGTCTCTGTGTCGTTCCTCCTGGTACATCTAGAAGGGAGGGACCACAAACTCATCCTTCAATTTGTGGTGTGTGTGTGTGTGTGTGTGTGTGTGTGTAAGCAGGTCCATTCATTTGAGTAAATATCTCTAAAAATAAAACGTTTTTGTTTTGTAAATAGCACAAAATTAAATACATTTCAAAAACATGGTTCTTTTTTAAAAAATAAAATACATTTAAAATATGCTTTATAATAAAGAGCTTGGCTCCTTTTCTTAGGTCACCTAGAGAAATCTTACAGTAGATGGGTTTCCTGGAGAAGGAAACTTCAAAGAAGGAAAGAGGGAGGGAAGAAGGGAAGAAGGGAAGGAGGGAGGGAGGGAAGGCGGGTCTATTCTCAACTTTGAACCTTTTTGTCTTTTGTTTTTTGAGGCCGTGTCTCATGTAGTTCAGGCCATCCATGAACTCACTATGTAGCTGAACATCTCAAGTTCAAGGATGACCTTGAACTCTTGATCTTCTTGCTTCCCAAATTCAAGGATTTCAAGGCCAGGCTCTCTCTCCCCTTTTATTCTACTTACATTTCCTCTGAACCTACAAGGCCTTCAGCCTAGATTCAGCCTCTTCAGAGCTTACTCTGTCAACATTTTCTGTTGTCTTTTATGTGCATATGTATGAGTGTTCATGCATGTTTATGTGGTTCATCTCCGAGACTTTAAGTCTAGTACTGGGCACCAAGTATGATGGAAGGATGGATGGATGGATGGATGGATGGATGGATGGATGGATGGATGGAAGGAAGGATGGATGGATGGATGGATGGATTATTCTTCAAGGATCAGCAATTAGTAAGAACCCAGTCAACACTGGGAGGCTTTCCCCCATGATAAGGCTGTTCCATATTACATTCCGCCCAACCTTCAATCCTCCATCTCACTGAATATTTCCTTTGTTCCCAGCACCGGTTGCCTTCTGCTATGTCAGATAATTAACCACTTTGTTTTGCTGGCGGCTTGCTTGGCTCTCTCAACAGATTAGAAGCTGATGGAGAACAGGAGGTCATATGTGTTGTAACCCAAGCATCAGATACAGTCCATAGAAAGAGCTTCTGACACCGTTGTTGGATGATTAGAAGTGACTCAGCCCATCTTGGCTTTTTCTGAACTAATATGAAGTCTTCCCGGCTTCTATTCACGTCTTTGTTCTCTGACAAGATGCCTGCTTTTGGGATGACCCATCAGTCGCTAGTACCCAGAGGCTGAAACTTGTCCCCATGAGTAACTGATTTCAAAGCACTGGTATGTTTCAGCAATATGAAAAGTTAAGTGAATGCCATACGGGGAGGAAACACAAATCAGAGACAGGACGCTTTAAAAATAGAGAGCAAAATAACAAAAATAAGATAAAAATAGAGAGCAGCTCCAATTTATAAATTAACATTAAATTGCTTCTTCATGAACCAATAACAATAATGATTAAATCTGAGGTGAAACGCTGAAGAAAACTTGCAAAATATATTCATATTACTGTTTGTCAACCTTTCCATTTGCTGGGTGTGTCAGCCTCTGAGGGCCTGTTTCCTACTCCTGTCAATCAGCCATACCCTGCACTGGTACTGTCCCCGCGCCAGAACCCCGCCTTCCATTCCCTCCAGGACTCTGACAGCTTGCTGAGTGGTGGCGAGGCTCACTAATGCTTTGATTTCTTTGTAACCTAGTTAAGGTTTCATTAGCCTAACTAGGCTAAAGATATTCTTTTTCAGACAAAATCAGCCTTCCACTCAGGGTGATGCACATTGACTGAGATTGCTCCTTTGCTTTACGGGTCCATTTGAAGCTCATACTCTGATTTCTTTGTAACCTAGTTAAGGTTTCATTAGCTTAACTAGGCTGGAGATATTCTTGTCAGTTGAGAAGCACTTTCTGCCTGAAATTATCCACACTCTTTTGGAAATGGCTGCATTTCCCTCAGTCTAAATTAGATTAACTAATTTCAGACTGTTCTCCCCTGCATTGCAATTTGCCAAAATGGTCTCTTTCTTGCAGATATATCTTCTCTGTTAGCGCTTGACTCCGCAGTCGGGATGCCAGCATCCCTGAAACTTAGTTGAGCACATGCCCACTGCCCACTGGAGCTTTGTGGGAAATGTCATATATCACATAAGCCAGGGGTTTGGGGTAAAGTCACACAGTTGATGCTTGACACTTTGGTTTGAGGTCCTTGGTTTTGAAGAACCAGCTGAACAACTTAGAAATAAACAAAAATCAGTAAATCAAAACAACCTACTATGAGAAAGGCATATGAAGGTATGACCTAAAAAAAAAAAAAAAAAAAAAAAAAAAAAAGATAAAATGATCTGGCAGGTGAAGGCCTCAGGGGGAAGCAACAGCATACTTAACATTGTTGCAAAACAGAAGATATGTCTACCTTTTCTCTAACCCTCTGTAGAGTGAATATTGTTCTTAAAGGATTTGTTCTTATAGATTCCAACCTTTGGAAATTATATTGTGAAACCATGGTTTGTCATGGTATTGCACCCACTACATACACATTCCGTGTCAATGAGCTTTGCCCTTGGCAAGGGCAGTGGAGGAGGAGGCGGGAAGGGGTGAGCAGAGAGACAGGAAGAGGAGGGAAGACAGAGGAGGGAAAGGAAGAGGAGGGGAATACACTCACTGAAAGACAGACCAGAAGCTGGTCTGGGGCTTCTCCAGAGACTCCCCTGCAGATTTTACATAAATTTAGGAAGAAGAAAAGCTTGGTGCTATTGCTGGACCAATAGATAACTTCAAAGAATTGTTGAAAACAGTCTCATGCTGTTTCCAAATCTTTACTCTCCCCACCTCATACCTCCACCCATCCACGTCATATGCCACCCCACCGCACCCCCAGCCTTCACCCCACCCCTAGATTTATTAAAGTAAATAAATGAAAAGGGGCAGGGGAGATAGACCACTCAGTAAAGTGCAAGCCAGAGGCGTTTCTCTCTCATCCCCAGAACCCACATAAAGAACAGGCACGGTGGTGGCAGGCCTGCAATCCCAGAGCTGCTGAGAAAGACACAAAGATGGCCCTGGGAGCTTGCTGGCCAGACAGCCTAACTGCACTGGCAAATATCAGGTTAGTGGAAGACTCTGTTCCAAAAAACAAGGAGGTAAGACACCCAAAATTGTCTTTTTGCCTACACACACACACACACACACACTCACACACACACACACACACACACACACACACACACACATATGCTTACGTATACAAGATAATAAAAATATAGCTGAATATAAATGTCATGAATTCATTAAATTCTGTATCTTCTACTCCCTGACAGCATGCCCAAATTGCAGATCTCATTTGGGCACCAACATCCTTAAAGGTTAAAAAGGAAACAATCAGTAAAGGTATTTTAAGTGGATGTTATGACTTGAGTTAGTAATTGAACCAACCTCTTCAATTCTTTTCTTAAATATATATCAATATTCTGATCACAACAGGTCTTCTTTTTCTCATTCAACACTAACTCCTGTATGGAACTAATGAGGACAGTGGAACACAAAGTGCTACGGCGACCCTAATAAATATACTACTCCTTAGTCAGTAATAATGTTATAGAATTCACTGTAACAGTTAACCTCAGCTGGAACTTGGTAAGAAAGGAGACCCATGCTACACTAATGAGAACAGAAAACAAAATTAAAGTGCAAGAAGATTTTTTTTCTTTTCTTTTCTAAATCCTGCTAAAGAAAAATTGTTGAGAGCAGTATCTCAAATTATTGATATTGGTATATATATATTACACCTCTCTAATTTCATGTGTAAGTTCTAGAATCGTACTTTTTTGTTTTTATAAATAACCTTCTATTAATTGAAGTACTTTAATAAAAACTGATCCACTCATCTAGTGTTACATTGTCACTCAGCTACAGAAATGGGATAGTGGAGGAGAGAGCTTTAGCAAAGGGCTGGTCCGGTCAAGGGTGTGTGAGGGCAGTTGAAGCTTCAGTCTGCTTTAGGACACAGTCACTTCCCAAACTGTCTTTTTGTGACACATTTATGTGCAATGACTGGCTTTAATCTCCTCATAAAAGCAGAGGTTTTTTTCTTTGCTATATTTTGTTAGTCATTAGTTCAAGTTCATGAAGTAAGTAATGGATCCTCACCAGAGATGCTGGAGGGAGGGCTTTGTTTGTCTCTGTAACCTTATGTCTGAGACTGGTGAGGCTGGTACCAGAGTCACAATATTCAGGTCATGAAATCCAAGTGTCTCCATGGACTTCCAAACCGCTCTGCACCATTCAGGTTCTGAGACAGTGGGCACTGACCACCTGAGTCTGTCTTTATTGCTTTATATTTTAGCTGTCCTTGAAAGGAGTCTTCTTACTAAAATAAATGGGTAAAATCCGTGGCTTTAAAACATGTTAAAATTGCATTTTAAAAATGATTTCAAAGTAAGAGAAAGGCCTTAAACATGCTGGATATTTATCATAATCCTTCAATAAACAACAGAATTTGCAATCAGACCTTTAGAATGCTGTCTGAAGGAATTTGGTGACTCACAGGCTGTAGCAACTCTGACTCAGGCAATCAGAGACCTGAGACCAATGTCTCTCCCTCTGTGACCAACATCAAATTGCCCAAATAGACTCTCCTGCCCTTATTGTTTCAATCTACAAAATAGCCAACAAGTTGTTTTAGCTCATGCTCAAGGTTTGACACTCAGGAGTCAAAAAGCATAGGTCCTATGTATTATAGAGATGCTACCAGAGGCCAGAGCAACAGACCTCAGTGTTATCCTTCATGTGCAAGCCAGAAGCAGCACATCGGATCAAGAAAGTCCTCCCGTCCCATCTACGGTCCAGGATAAGCTGGATTCTGATCTGAGCTGCTGGTGGAAGGTAAAGATCTGGACAGTCCTATAGCCTTCTGTTGATGCTGCAAACGTAGCCCATGGATACAGGGTATGCCTGCCGACCACTGGTCTTTCTTGAGGGACTATCTGGTTTGGGAAAACTACAAGCCAAAAATCTCAGGACCAGCCTGAGGACGGAGAGGAGGCTTGTTTCATTTGCCACGCATGGTTTTGTCAGATACATTGCCAGGGTCGGGGGTACATGGATGAATCAGATCCACATGCTTCGGTAATATGGGTGAAGTCCAGGGCATCACCTCCTAAAGTGTTGTCCCTGGACCGGCAGCACGAGCATTGCCCAGGAGCTTGTTGTAAAAGCACATTCTTGGGTTGCAGCCCAGAATGGATGAATCACAACCCTGGGAGCAGACCCCACCATCTGTGCTTCAGCAAGCCCCACAGGTCAGACCGATACAGCTTAAGTTTGCAAATTGGAGGTTTAAAGTGTGCTTAGGAGGAGCAGCTAGACAAGAACAATGAGAAACAAAATAATGACAGGAAGTTGGCATTCCGTCAGAACAGATATCAGGGAAACGCAGCATGAAGAGCCAACCAGAGGTGGGCAGAGTGGTCAGTCGATCAAGCTGAGGGAAACTGAAGGCTGACACACTAGGAGATAGGTCAGAGAGTTTCACACCTCACTGGCTGCAGAAATTCAAATGGAAAAAAATAAACAGGATTGATTGAGTTGTGCCTCTGAGTCTTGACCATCCGTGTGTGTGTGTGTGTGTGTGTGTGTGTGTGTCCACACGGGAGTGTGCATTTGTGAGAAGAGTTTGTTTAAAGTGGACATTAAGTTTGCTCTACCCACTGTCTGGGAGAAAAACATTTGCTTATTCTTACCCAAACAGGTTTTTTTGTTTTGTTTTGTTTTGTTTTGTTTTTGTTTGTTTGTTTGTTTGTTTGTTTTTTGTCAACCAATGGACAAGCAACCAGCTAAACTAAAGGATCCTCCGCTTTCATTGTGAGTGTGCAGCCTGGGAAGTGAGCTTGGTTCTAAGGCAAGTATTCCTTAGGCCTGATCTCCCTCAGAAGGGCTGGGGCTGGGGCCTCCATAACTAGAACCTTTTACATATGCGTGTTTAATATGAGAGTCCAGCTCTCCTGGCTTCCGTGGTCCTGTTTGAGGACTGGTTAATGATTCAGTTGTTCAACAGCAGGATGGTGGAATCAATAAAAGGGAAAGATCTCCACCTCAGTGTGTGTGTGTGTGTGTGTGTGTGTGTGTGTGTGTGTGTGTTTTGTTGTTTTGTTGTAATTTGTAAGTTCCCACCACCAGACACCAAAGGAGTGCAGACAAATTTGAGAAGGGGAAAAAAGTCATTGGAAAGACAAGTGTAGGGGACAGCTTAGGGTCCTGGTGGAAAGTGACCAGTGCAGGGGTAGTGGGGGCTTCCTGGGCTTTTCAAGACAGAGGGCTTGATGGGGTTTGTTTGCTTGCTTGCTTGCTTAGTTTCAAAGAAGGATGTTTGAAATTCAGGCCCATTTCCCCTCAACTGTAAAGATCTGGACTACCAGATCACTAGACATGAGAGTTTACAGACCATCACTGGTCCCCTGTGTAGCTTCTCAGCCACTGCCAGCAGCTACTCCTTGCTCGTTGTGAGTCAGAAGGAAATCACTCCAGTCCAGTCAGAAGGCCAGGGGTGTGGTTCCTGTGATTTAGAAGGTTTGAGCAAAGAGGATTACTACTGCGTTCAAGGGCAGCTTGGGCTAGAGAATGAGTTCCAGGCCTGCCCACATCCCCTACAAACACAGTGTGCCTCTCTCTGTCTCAAAAACTCAAAAACTCAAAAAAAAAAAAAAAAAAAGGCCAGCAGTCCACTGGGCTCAGGATGGTTCCCACAGTGATCTTGGTGGTCCAAAGTCCCCCTTAGAGAGAAACAGAGCTTGTTATGCCGCCTTCGGGGGTGTAGGCAGAATGTTTTCCTAAGACATGTGGTGAGAAAAAATTAAAAAGAAAATTCTTAATTGGATTAAGCAGCTAAAAAGGGCAACAAGAGAAAAGCTAATCCCTTGTCCTTTCCCTCCTGCAGGCCCCCTCCACCCTGAAGTGACCCAGCGAACAGCAGCGCTTACCAAGCTACAGGGACACATTGTAGAGAAGGAAGGAAGACAGCCCCATTTTGTCTTGTTTTGTTTTTAAATCCTTATATGTCATCTTATTCCTTCATTTTTGTGGCCTTTTGTCTCTGCCAGTTTCCATAGCAACAAAACCCAGCAAGCACTTCGTGTCTTTTCCCTCTAGCTTGTGTAGATAACTCCAAATGGAGTCAAAAACAGCTCTGGGTGAGGGAGACCCCTGCCTTCTCCTCTGTCCTTAGATGGGGCTGCCGTGAAGGTGTTCGTGTCTCCAGGCTTTGGTCTCCTATCACAGTCTTGCTCTAAGCGTCATTTCTTAGCGCATGCCTCTGTTTCTGATCTGGGAGAAGGGAGCAGTACGCTCATGTTTAGGGACAAAGTTGGGGAGATTACAGACACCTGGTGAGCAAAATAATGAAAACATAAGAACACCAAATGACCTTGCAGAGCTGACAGTCATTGCACACTGCGACTCTAGGGGTCCCCGAGAGGGACACAGACCGTTTTCTAAAAGGGTATCACTCTCCTGGAGTGTTTACCCGAACCATCAATAACCCATCAAACTAACAGGTACAATTCCATGTCGAGACGTGCTGCTCGCTCTGTTTACTAAGACTAAAACCGAGTCACCTGGCCATCACCTCCCAGTGTGACTGCTGCTCTCCTTACAAGCTTCCCACGCTCCCCCAGCCCAAGTTCAAAACTGTCATCAACAGGTGGTAAGATGGCTGCTCTTTGGCTCCTGGGAGACACGCAGAGCACACGTGCACACGGGTGGGTTGGGGTGGAGACTAAGACATACCTTCACTCCGTCCTCAGCCATTAATCTTTATGTAAGTGCCCCACAAATAATACATTATTCAAGCCAAATTATAATAACAGGGTTTATAGATGAAATGTCTAGGTCAAACTGCTAAAAAAAATAAATTTCAGAGAAATGAGTAGATGTGTTAGTCTTCTATTGTTGCTATGATTAAAAGCTCACAAATCTATAGTTTGAAAGAACACAACTTATTATCACAGGTCTCAATAGTCCCAACAGGGTTTCATTGACATTGAAATGTCAAAGGGGTGGCCAAGTGGGGCCCCATTATGCGTCAGTGTCTGCTTCTTTGCCTTGTTATAGCTCCAAAAAGCTGTCCGTGTTCCCTAGTTCCTAGCCCCCTATTCCATCTTCAGAGGCAATGCTGTAGCATCTTGAAATCGCTCTTAATCACATGCATAAAGGCCCTATTCTCTGTTAGGAACATGCTCACAGGTTCCAGGCATTAAGATATAGAAACACAGAGGGGGCTATTATTCTTTTTACCCCTTTCATCAAATCATACTTAAGGATAATTATACTTTAATTTGATCCTGGTCTTAATCCAGTATGACAAGATAATCTTTTCCAACTTGCCCTAAATCCTACTGACAGTCAAACGTACCACTCTTTGGCTTCCGGCCAGGTTGAGAGCAAATGTTTTGCAATTGTTGCCCAGCACAAATCTGTCCACGCAAATGGCAGCCTGCAGCTGGGCAGTTTCTCCCTGATAATCAGCCTCTGCCTACGTCCGCCATGATCCCAGAAAGGGGCACAAAGATGGTAACGCTTTGAAGGTAGGGTTAAAAAAGCACCTCAGTGTTCAGACTTTCTCTCCCGAATCACAACAAAGTCTTGTTTTTCTGCTTCTTTTTACATCTGAACCTGAGACATTTTGAACTCTGTGTGCTTTTAATCTCCTTTGTGCATTGTAACCCTCTTTACTGCATCCTGCTCAAGCATAGTCTTAGTTTGTCTGGCCTTCTGCATAGCCTGACTTCTGAAGTCTGAACGTACCCCAGCAGTTTCTTACTACCTTTCTTATCTGGTGTGTGTGTGTGTGTGTGTGTGTGTGTGTGTGTGTACACACAGAGTACTGGATGTTTTTTATGTCAACTTGACACAAACGAGGATGTCTGGGAAGAAAGAATCTTAATCAGGAAAATGGCTCCACTGGATAGATTGTAGGGCATTTTCTTGATTAGTGATTGATTCCAGAGGGCACTGTGGGCTGTGCCCACCCATGGCTGGGGCTCCTGGGTTCTATAAGAAGGCAGGCTGAGCAAGCCATGATGAGCAAGTCAGTAAGCAGCACCCCTCTATGGCTTCTGCTTAAGTTCTTCGATGGTACACTGTGAGACAGAACTGTAAGCTGAAGTAAATCTTTTCCTTCCCAAGTTGATTGGTTATGGTGTTTTATCATAACAATAAAAACCCTAGCGCTAGCACGCACGCACACACACACACACACACACACACACACACACACCCCTCCCAACACCTACCATGGAAATCCTCACGTTTCTGAAATTAAAACTTGCATTTTCTGAGTCAGTGGTAGCTCCTTTCTGTGGTTTGTAAATGGGTGGGGAGGGTTGGGGGGGAGTGAGAGATGCATCCAGAGAAAACATCTTTCCAAAGTCCTATTTTCTGAAATAAGAAATAGTACTGTGACTTTTTAAAGAGTCTTGTCATCTCTGACTAACCTGCAGTAGTCCTGACAGCTGTGAGAGGTACAGCAATGGCGCCAATGTGCATCACCCCCAGCGCACACCGTCTTCCATAGAACCACATGGCCCAGTCACTGGACACTGAGATATTTCAAGCAGGTTTCCCCTGCAACTTGATAGCATGTCAAACATCATGAACTCACTCACCAGGCTACGCAGTCCAGACCTGACAGGCAGTGTGCCACGGATGTCTGGAACCACTGAGCAGGGACTTTTCTTTCTTTTCTTCTAAGTAAGGTAAGAATAAGAGACATGACCCTGTCTTCCTTCCATGCAATGTCAAGCAGAGGATGGGCACTCTAGGGTCCTGGGTGTTCTGTGGCTAACCATCTCAATGAGATGTCTCTGGCTGGAGTAAGTGGGCTCACAACTCAAACCTCAAAGATAATTTGTATGTGCTTCTTTGATTCCCAGGGAAGAAAACAAAATTGGGAGTGAATAAAAGAAAAGGTTGAGAGGAAGTGTGATTATAAAATTGACTGATTTACATTCGATTTCTCCCTGAGATAAGCAATTTTAAACAAAATGGGCTTATTAGGAAAGGTTTTTAACAGCATTTTGACCAAAATTTTCTTGTCTTTCCCCCATCTTATACCTCTACTGCTCTAATTCATTCTGACCACAGAATCTAACAAATAACTTCCCCCTTTAAAACCTCAAACCATGGGCTGGAGAGATGTTCAATAGTTAAGAGTGCCTGTTTCTCTTACAGGAGATCAGGTTCGATTCTCAACAGCAGAATGGTGGCTCTCAACCATCTGAAACTCCAATCCCAGGGTATATAATGCCCCCTTCTATTGCCACATGTGGTGTACATGCATACATGCCTGTGCCTTTAGAAATGCTCTTAAATATTCTCTGTGCCTGTATAATGTTTTCAGTGGGCTGAATGGATTCCATGGCCTCCTCTTCAGCAAAATGTCAAAAATAAGCATTGATCTTCATAGATAAAGACAGAAAAGACCGACCGACCGACCGACAGACAGACAGACAGAGCAGCACATGTGTAAATAATCTGAATGCTATAGCGAAACATGGAGAAATATGGTCTTTCACCACTTTATTAACTCTGTGACTTGGGATACATTACTGAGCATCTCTGAGACTTAGAATTTAGCTATTGGGACTTTAAAATGAAGCTATTAATACTGAGTAACAAGGCAAATGATATCTGAGTATCTTAAAGAGATTTTTATAGTAAATGTGTTAATACATGCAATGCATTTGTAATAGTTCTTGGAAGTAAGTTTAATGAGTTTCTTGTTTTTACTTTAAAGTAAACACACGATTTTGGTCACAGTGCTGGTACTGATGGTGATGGTGGTGGTGATGGAGCAGAAGTAGTAACAGCAGTGACGGAGATAGTGGTACCCATGACAATGGTTATGAAGGTCATGGGGGCTGTGGTGATAAGGGCAGTAGAGTTGATAGAAGAAACAATGATGACGGTGGTGGTGATGAAGACAGAGGTGATGGTAACACTGTTGCTGACAGTGGTGTTAATGGTGATACAGAAGGTGTTAATGATAGTGATGATAGTGATTGTGGTAACAAGGGTGGTGGTGATAGTAGTAACCTTGACCATGGTGATAGTTGTGATGGTGGTGGTGGTGATAGTGTAGTGAAGGAGGCAGTGGAAGTAATAGTGGTGATGACAATGAAGGTGGTAGTGCTGATAATGGCCACAATAGTGGTGATAAAGATGGTGGTAATGAAGATAACGGTGGTAACCTTTAATGATGTGGTATAAGAAATAATAAGAGTTATAGAAAATGCTATCCATTTAACAAGAGAAGATAATAAAATCATACATGGGTGCAGTTGACCATTATATTTGAAATACACTAACCCATGAGCATAATTCTTACAATAGGACTGAGATTAACTCAACCAATCTTTGTGCTATGGACCTTATAACTCTGGCTCTAGAAACCACAGTGTCCCAAACAGATAGGTTGAAAGTCAGCACTTCCTATGGCCTGGTGAGTCCAGGGAAGCGGGCAAGCTTGGATTCACACCCCCAGCGTAAGCACACGGTCAGCCCCAAGACTGAGAAACTAGGATGGAGGTGAGGGGTGTAAAGGAAACAACCTGAGGAGCACCACGGAGGGCAAGTGGGAACAAGTGAGAGCCAGAGCGTCCAGTGACTTCCTACAGGCCACAAAGACCCAGAGCGAGGCCAGCCGGAGCTCTGCTGGTAACCGCGGCTCTCCACGTCTGCCTATGGCAAGAGATGATTCCTCTTTTTCAGCTGAAGAGACCGTCAAACATTTTAAATTACAATTGTCAGTAGTGAGACGATGTTTTATCATGTGAAATGATCTAAGGCTGCAAAGCATAAAGCCTTCTTCAAACAGCCAGGGAACAGCTCCCTGCAGAGAGCTAAACCTCAAGCACAGAGCAGCCTCCCTTCTCCCAGAGACAGTGGGAGGAAAAGTAGCAAGTTTCCCCAGCACAGAGATAGAGAAAGAGAGAGAGGATTTGGTTTTGGAACAAGTCCACCCAAACACAGACACAGAGAAGGGGGATACTTACCATACATACATACATACACACACACACACACACACACACACACACACACACACCATGAATATAGACACAGAAATGGGGGAGATTCATACCACAAATATGCATACTCTTCATATATATATATATATATATATATATATATATATTGCACACACCATACATACAGAGAGAAAGAGAATGCACACACATACATATACATCACAGAGAAAGAAGTTTATATCACAGAAACCCACACTATATATAAGCACACACACAAACCCCACATATACATACCACGCATTCCCCACACAGCCACACATACAGGAAGGGTGTAGCTTTCTCTGTAATTTCCCTAGGATGCTCACTTAAAGTGCCACGACGCGTGCTTGACACAGCCAGGGATCGACTACACACTCTTAAGTCTGTTTTATGGCGCTAATGGGAGAGAGGTGAGGCCATGAGACGCTCAAAGGCAGAGGCAGGGGATAGCCATTCCTACCCATGTGCTGCCATCCACTGCTGCATTCATGAGCTTCTCTTACCGGACATAAGTTACCAATGAGCAGCAAAATTGTCTAATTGTGGGTTCCTTTCTTTGGCTCTTCCATAACCACTGAAAGTGCAAATAAGCCAGCAATCTGCCCAGTGCCAGGAAGAGGATGAGAGAGAGTGGGGGGGGGGACAGCAATGATCTGCCTCAGTCCATGCCAGGTCCCTGTGGTCATGCTGAGACCACTGGGGAGGAAAGAAAGGAGGTAGAAAAGGTGGTGGCTTCCAGAAACATGGGACAGGAGACCAGGACGGGAAGGACAAGCTGCAGGCATTGCTTTTTGCGACTTCAGGAGCTGCTTCTGGATTACCTGTGCCTATCAGGAGTTTTCAAATGACAAGGGCCCCAGGGTGCTAGGTCCTGAGACAATCCCCTACATGCCTCAATAGAGTTCTGGAAGTTCCCAACACCAGGATGACTCTTCATTGCTCCTTAGGCTTTAGCCCTGGGAACCTCAGAATGACTAAGCAATGAGTGTCGTTAACTGAACAAATCTGTTGAGCCCCTTCATGCCCCGGGATGTGGCCTAGAAACCCAGAATACTGCCATGGAAAGGGAGAAGGATACAGGCCGTGGGTGGCAGCTTCACCTAGGACTTCGGGGAAGAGGCAGCAGGGAGCCTCTCAGCTGCTCTCCATCAGCCCCTATAGCAGAGCTGTCCAGTAGAACACAAACAAAAGCACAAGAAGAGATCCAATGCCCTCTGGCTTTGCCTCCCAGCTCTGTTTTCAAGGCCCAGCTGATCACAACATTTTCAGAGAACACTTCATGGAAAAGTCCCAGCACTGGTGCCAAGATGGGGGGCAGGAGGCAGCCATGGGTGCTGGCCACTGGGGTCAGACCGATGGAGTATTATAGTGACTTCAGTATACAGGCTGTGAGCTTTTGAAGCAGGGACAGAGCTTGAGGTCAGGGTAGCACCATCCTTTCTACCTACCCCTTAACAGAGGCTTTTGTCCCCTCTAGGTGGCTCAGATCTACTTACTCTCCTGACTTTAATTCTCCCCCATGATGTGGACCTCCATCTGGACCACCCAGAATATCAACGGTGTTGTTGTGGCTTGAACCAGAATCACCCAGGCAGCACAAACCAGTTTATGCCACTGTTTGCCATTGATTCGGCAGTCCTGGGAAAAACTGCAGGCACCTCAGAGGAGGCAGAGGCAGGTGGAAGAAAAGATCCTTCAGATGGTTTTGTTTCCCACCCCTCCTAGGACCTGCCCTGGACTGAGAACCAGTTTCCAAATCTTTACCAGCTGTCTGGCAGCTTGCCACAGATCAATAAGTCTTCTTCAGAGCTCCAACTTGCAAAAATATTTACTGTACATAATTTAATAGAAACCTCTCCTGGATAAGGAGCTGACACTTTTAATTACCTGCATCAAGTGCTCTCCTATAGGACCTGGCGTGTGTGTGCCTCTGAATGCCAAGTACACGGGTTTCTTAGGGGAGTTTGCCAGTGATTTGGAAAGAAAAGAAGGCTCTGTGCAAGGATGACCTCCAGGCAGTGAAGAGGGGAGGGGGAAAGGACAGGTGATATTTCTAATGGCTTTTTTTTCCTGGGTTAATCACACACACACACACACACACACACACACACACACACACACAGTTGCACACCTTGCTATATTCTTCTAGTCCCTCCTACATCTTCACGTATTCAAATACAGGCATATTTTTTTCTACCTTCTATTCTTTAGGACTTTTGGATTTTGCCTGTGGTGGAGGCAAAATTTTACATCATTTTACATCCTGAAGATACATGCCTGAGCAGCACATAGTGAGATATGACCAGCCAAAGCCATACTTCCTGTGTGTGTGTTAGGATTCCAGACTCTTCATACATTTGACTTCTAAGCTACATGGGCATGGTAATATACATATTTTTTGGGATGAAAAGAAAGAAATCAAGGCTCTGAGGTGTTACGTGGCTTACCCAAGCTCACATATCCCACAGGCTCATGTGTCTGAATACTCACACCCTAGCTCAGAAGTTCTCAATGTGTGGGTTGTGATCCCTTAATTTGTGGCAAACCTCTATCTCCAAAAATATTTACATAACAATTCATAACAGTAGCAAAATTACTGTTATGAAGTAACAATGAAATAATTTTATGGTTGGGGAATCACCACAACATGGGAAACCATATAAAAGGGCTTCAGCATTAGGACGATTGAGAGCCACTGCCCTAGCTAATGATGTTATGTGGCCTTAGGACATGGGTCCTAATTGTCAGTCATGGATTATGGGGGTGGGGCCAGAAGATTTTATCCTGCCTGGTCCCATCCCAAGGTTTCTTCTTGCTGATCCATAAACATGTAAAAGGTCATACCACAAACTGCTACCACCATGATGGAGTCCTGGCTGCCACGCCCTCCCTGCCTTGACCCTCCCGGCTCCTAACAATCCCCATGCTGCCTTGAAACCATGAGCTGAAACAATTCCTTCTTCCCCTACTGGCTTCTTTTGGACATTCTGACACAACAGGAATACAAAAATTGATTAGGACTGGTCTTTAGTGCATTTCAATTTGAGGGATGGCCTGTTCTGTATCTCGGGCTCATCCTGAGGAAACCCTATCTGCTTCCAGGGATGTGCAGAAACCCTTCCCTAGTGTTGTCTATGACTGTGTGAAGTGAAGCTGAGAATGGTGTCTCCTCCCCATGAACCTGGCTCTTCCTTCATTTCTGTCTTTCTAGAATCCAAAGAAGACTTCCAGGACAATAACAGGTGCCTATCTCTATGTCTAACTACAGCCCATTCTGGTCAGCGTGGGGAATCGCTGTAGCCCCGTCTCGAGCACCGCTTGCCCTTGCTTCCCTGTGCAGCATGATCGGGAGGTCGCAGTGTAAGGAGAACATTTCTCTCAACCACTAATTACCTTCCTTTGGCATCTTAGACAAAAGCAATCCCCTGGCAATCATGCTCTGCATTGCACCTAAAAATTTGTGGGTGTACAATAAATATTCGGCTCCTAACAATCCCCACACTTGCTAATGATTGTGTGGGCACATTCGGTTTCATCTGTAGAAAAGCCAAATGAGAGATTGCTAAAACCAGGAAGGGAATTATGTTCCTAAAGTAGCTGTACTTGGCTGTAACAAAAGGCCGAGGCTGGGGAAGCAGCGAGGGTGGAAAATGGAAACCTCTACACCTACAGGAATCATGAATAATCCCAGACTGGCCAAGGCCTGCCAGCTAACGTTCAATTGAGCCATAGGAGGGCTCATGTCTGATGGTGTTTTCAACAGTGCACAGTCTCATAGCTGGATATTTAACCGGAGAGCCACTGGGATATGGCGTGGCGGAAAGGGTGTTAATCCGAGCGTGCTCTAGCAGCTGCGGACCTACGGGAAACAGAAAGGAAAGCAAGTAGTGAAGCTATGAAGGGAAAGAAGCTTGCATATTTTCCGAAAGTGCTAGATTCAAACTGGGTGAGGCCTGCTAGTCACCCAAGCATTCTTGGTGTGGAGAAGCAGCACACACACCAGGAAAGGCGGAAAGAGAGCAGCAAAACGCACTAGCTCTCCAAATGCCACATGGGCTGGTCAGTAAATGACTGAATCAGCACACAGGACAAGGCGGGGAAACCCTGACGACTCTGCATACTGCAGGAGAGATGGATGGGCAATGGGTGTGGCTTTGTGAAGAAGGACGGAGCTGCAGGCTGGTGGCGAACTGATCTGCAGTTTACACCCCTGTTGTCTAGGCAACCTGAGCCTAACAGCCCTGCACTCACGCTGGTGTTCGCTACAATTTGAAACAGTGTCCAGAAGAAATATTTGAAAACCTTCAATGAAGCTCTATGCAACACCACATGCCTCTAAATTGATGATGCTTCTTTGAGAGGAACTGAAGGAACACAACAACAACAACAAAAAAAACCTCTGCATAAGAAGAGGACCAGAAGCTCACAGAAGGAGGTGACACAGTTCCCAGGGACACCCACTGGTCTTACTGGATGGAAAGCTTGGGCATGGTGTACCTGCTCATATGCACACATGAGTAAATACATGAACATGCTAATGACACCTAGACGAAGGAGGTGGGCTGCAGAGGGGCTTCCCTTTCCCCTCCACTTCCTCGGCTTATTTTGCAGTGGTGTATATTAAACCCAGAGCTCTGATCACGCTAAGCAAGCACTCTGCCCCTGAGCTACACCAGAGTCCTGTTAATGGGAGCATTCTAATTTGTGGGAGAGAGCAGATGTGTGTGTGTGCTTGTGCATGTGTGTGTGCTTGTGCATGTGTGTGTGCATATACATGTGTATAAGAATGTGTAAAGACATGACCTTAAACACAGTTCCTTTCCACCAGAGCCACCCACCTTGTTCTTTGATACAGATTTCTCACTCAGCTAGCACGGCTGTTCAGCAAATCCCAAGGTATTCACCTGCCTCTGCCTCCTCGACACTAAGATTAAGAGCATATACCTCCCATGTTCTTTATGCTATTGCTATTGTTGTTGTTGTTTAATCTTATCTCCTAAATCTATATGAGGGGCTGTTTTTTATTTCTTAGTTGTCTTTTACTTTATTGTTGGAGAATTTCAAATGCTTTTACTTTTTATGTGGGAGCTGGGGACCAAGCCCTGGCTCTCCTGCTTGTATAGCAGACACTTTACCAACAGAGCTATTTCCCTATCCCCCTCTCATTTTGATAATAGAATGTATAGTTGGGGAAATTAGAATAATGAACTTAAACATATTTGGGATATAAGAACAACAACTAACACCTAAGCATTGTACTGAGGATCAAAGGCACACTCGGAGATTTGGAAGAAGGTTTCAGATCGCAGTACCCGACACACATCACTCAGAACCACAAGTCAGGCTGCACTTTGGAATGATGTATCTGAAGGCCAGAGCTGCATACATGAAGAGTCACAGCCAGAAGGCCTTCCCTCTACTCCCTGGAAAGGCACAGATTAAGTGTCCTGAGAACACAAGGGGAAAGCTGATCCACATAGCCTCAGGGAGAACACTAGGAGCGCCTAAATGACAGCGCGCTCACACACACACACACACACACACACACACACACACTCACACACACACCATATACAGAGAGAGACAGAGACAGACAGAGACAGAGAGACAGAGAGAGATGAAGACAGAGAAATGGGCAAACATAGATAATTGCTATCAAAGAGCTCTGCCTATCTGCCGGGAGCCCTGGAGGCCATGAGATGACTGGCCCTAAACACCTTTTCCTGAAGTTAAACATGCAGTTCACAGTCCTCCTTCCCCACAGCATCAGCATCAAATACCAATGATTTCCTTAACCCTTGGCCACGTCCAAGTACCTTTCAAGTCTCTCTCTCTCTCTCTCTCTCTCTCTCTCTCTCTCTCTCTCTCTCTCTCTCTCTCTCACCACCATAGCCAATGTCTCACCTGCTCTTCCTGAAACCAGCAGCACACATGTTTCCTCCCTCTACTTCCCCAACACTGATCTCATGGGACTTACCCCTGCATTTGAGCCACCAAGCCCAAAGAAACTCTTTTTTTTCTTTCCCCATCAACAGCATTTGTCACCATCCCTCATCCCTGCACATTAAACTGCTCTGTTCACATGGCTTTCAAGTCCCACACTGCTGGGTTTCCCCGCTGACCACAGGCCGGAGTTTCCATCTGCTTCGCTGTTGCTTCCTCATTTCCTTGACCTCTAGGCGTGCCCCGGGACTCAATGCGGCTCTCGTCTGGTCTACTTAACACTTGCTCCCTTGGTGATAGCGTCTACTCTGTGGTCTTAAAAACCAGCTATATGTCAGAGACTCTCAAATTTATGCCTCTAGTATCTGCCCCGCATTGAACTCTACACTTGCAATCCTTTTGCCTACTTAATACCTCCACTGGGATATCTAATAGACATCCAGCCTTAGCACATCCAGCCCTTCCTCTATAAATCCAGTCCATTCTGCTGTCCTCCTCTCGGTGGATGTAGCCTTGGAGTCAGCCTTAGTGGTCCGTTCATGCCTCGTATATAGTGTGTGAGCTAATTCTATTGGCTGAATCTTCAAGCTAAAGTCAGAATTTCATCACCTCTGCTGCTGTCCTAATTGAGGCTAGTCATCTGTCCACTAGTTTAATGCAATAGTTCCCCCTCCTCCCTCTGATACATAACCAAAACGGGCTCTGGGTGATCCTATGAAGTCATAAGGCATCATTCTGTCTTATAGTTTCTCATTGAAGATAGTCCCTCAAAACCATCCATTTCGATAGGCACTTCACCGCAATCTCCCCTTCCTGACTCTGGGTTAAGACCACACCCTCATACGCAATCCCCTGTCGATCTCCATCCAGCAGCCAGTGTTATCTTTCTGGAAAAAAAAAATGACCATGTTCCTATCAAATTTAAAACCCATCTGTAGGGTCTAAATTCCTTGGCTTTCTTGGTGCGTTTAGCCCACCTCCCCTACCCTGTGCAGAAAGGGCCATGTGTGTCTCTCTGGCAGCAGCTCTCAGAGGGCCTTTAGCCAGACTGAGTCTGTGCACGCTCTAGTAGTTAGTCTGTACCCTGAGCCTCTGATGAGTTTCCCTGTTTGGGTGAATTTGCTCTCCCTGTTTTAATCTCTTATGAGCTAGGATCACATCCCCTTTCTTCTCCTCCATTCCTTTACCAGCCTCCTGATTAAAGCAATTCGCTTGATGCTTGTCAGCTTAATGGAGCAGAACATACTGTGCAACTTGTATAAAGGACACTTGCCAAGGGTTTCTGGGCCAGGAGCTGATTTCCTTCCACCAACACACCTATAGCGGGAATTATAAAATAGGATGTAAACGATTGGTGGTTGATACGCTAGCCATTTAATATGACTGGCTTTTCAAAGCCTTTGGGGGATTGGCACCAAGAGAAAAACACAAAACAAAACAAGAGCAACAAACAACTTGATCTAAATGTGTTGCAGTGTCCCCTGGAATAAAGATAAAGGGCATCTGTGCTGCCTTGTCCAGGATGATGATTTGCTGTGGTGACTCAATAGCGTGTCCTATGGGTTCTAGAATCTTCTGTGTGGTAAGAAGAGGAATTGGCAGTGATGATGTCTAAGCTCTTGCTCTTGCCTTCCATGGGAGGTGCCTGAGGTTCTGTCCAGAAAGGCACTGCTACCAGAGCATCCAGGGAGGGGTGATGAGGGTTGGGTCTAGGGTTCCTGTCACTTCACCCATTTGATCCTGCTACATTTGAATAAAACGCCACAAAATTTCTGGGCAGATATCAAGTTGAACTGGCTGGAGGGGAGGAAGGTATGGCTCCCACCTTTAAGGAACTTTATGTCCAGTGTCACTGCCTATAGCACTCTTTCTGCCTCCTCATCCCAAGGGCACAAAGGGCATCAAAGCCAAAGACAGAGACTAGGGGGTGACATATTGAATAAAGACCACCAATCTGAGAAGGAGCACAGCACATCAGGGTGGCATGCAAGCCCTACGTTACGATTGTATTAACCAATTCCCTGCGTCACTAGGCACAGGGCCTCTCTAACTCCCATGTGTGCAGAGGAGGAGATGGAAGTATAACTGACCGTGTTCTGGCCTCCGGAATCCTTCGCAGGCCAATGAGCTTCAACTTTCTTATACGAAGAGAAAAGGAAAGCATCCTTGCCCCGGATCGCTCACCCTGGGCCTGGTGAGTGACAGGGGGCCAGGACCCTTGGGCCCATGTCAAGGAAGATTCATGACACAATTTCAAGCTCTTCTCCTGAGTAGTCTGTGAGGCTCATGCCCGGGTTGCAGCAGGCTTCAGCAGAGCATGAAGCCGGGGAGGTCTACCAACAAGAGTAGGACTCAGGCACCCTCGGCACAATGCTTGCTCTTTTGGTTCCTGATTAGAGACAGAGAATTCAAGGGGCCTAATCATACTTTTTAATGGCCCAGGTGTCTTGTCTCAGGCCAGAGACTTTCCTATCACACTACCTAGTTTCAGTGGATTTTAAATCCCTCATCCCTCCCCAGTAGGAACAGAAAGAAGCCCACTTGTTTCTCTTCTTACTAGAAGAGGCTGTTTTTCATAGTTCCAATGTTCCTCCATCCACAAAGAGGTAGCAGACATAAGATTCTACTAGTTGAAGTTTAAAACATAAACAAACAAACAAAACAAAACAAAATGGAAAGAAACATTAGTTGGAATTCTCCCCCACACCAGTCAGGGTTCCTATTCCTCCACAGGAAACGTGGTTTCCAGAGAAGATCAATATTGCATCTTCTAGCACAAAAGTGACCTCATTCTTTTCTTCCCCATCTAGGAAAGGGAAATGGGTATGAAATTGAGGTCTCAGAACACACTTTTGAATGATATGAGGTCCAGTGGGGATACACTGACTTTCCGTTTGCATCGTCCTTGAAGGGCTCAGTATTCAAGGAAAGTTGACTGTAAATCTGCAGCAGAAAGCACTCCAGGTCTGTGACCTGGAACTCATAAGGAAGCCAAGGATGGCTCAGCTTGCTGTCCCCCCAAAGTGCCTCTCGGGGTTCTGGCTGAATTACCCATGCTTTATACTATCCGGGTGTGGCGCTGGGGTAGGGATTGTCTCAACTAGAGCTACCTTGGCTCAGCCACCTTCTGGCTCAGTTATTTTCATAGTTTAGGATGAAAAGGCTTCCTTGAGAAAAATGGTATAGTATAAGTTAAGCCATCTGGGTTTCATAAAGTAAATCTTCTATCTCCTGGACCAGTCTTATTTTGCCTCCACCTGATTTGTTTCAAATACATTAGCGATACTAAAAAAACAAAGCCCCAGGATCTCCAGTAGTGACAAAATAAAGCCTCATATCATTCCTGAAAGACACCGAGAATCTTACAGTGTCCTTCTAGTATGATGTATTAGTGACAAGATATAAGGAGAGGGGGTGTTACAGGGGTACAGGGCACTAGATCACTTCCAACATCTGAAGCTCTAAATAAAGCAAACATGACTTCCTTTAAAAGATAAAGCCATTACAGAGGGTCTCCTCGAATGGTGACCCCATGGCAAACTATAAATCTTAACTCAACCCAGGACTACACAAAGACTATTTTGAAGAGGCTAAGTCCAAAGTACAGAATCTACAAGCTTACGGCGCTGTTTACGGTGAACAGCACTGAACACACACTTGGTTTGAAAACAAAGTGTTTCAACCACTGGGGCTGGAGAGATGGCTCAGCAGTTAAGAGCACTGACTGATCTTCCAAAGGTCCCAAGTTCAAATCCCAGCAACCACATGGTGGCTCGCAATCATCCGTAACAAGATCTGATGCCCTCCTCTGGTGTGTCTGAAGACAGCTACAGTGTACTTATGTATAATAATAAATAAATCTTCAAAAAAAAAGAAAAAGAAAACAAAGTTCTGTGAGCACTCAGTAGAACAGAAATAATCTCTAGTTATCAGACCTTCCTAGGAAAAGCAGGCTAGCTGTTGGCATTGCCCACACTGTTCTCTGGTAGTTCCTGAAAGCACCTGAGATATGGAGGAGAAACCCATACTCGTCTATTAAAAGCCCAGCCACCAGCAGTAAAAGACAGCTGACAACGATGGAGCTCATGTCCACCTATGCTCACCTGCCCATCTCCAGCTTTCAGAAGAGAGAAAGAGGGTGACAACATTGCAAAGCAAAGATGTGTATTTCTGCACTCTCCTCTCTCCTTTCACTACCTCCCACCAACCCCAGCCTACAATCTGCCTTTCCACCTCTAGCCTCTAAACCCCACCTTCATATGTGACCTTACACGTCACTGTGAGCTTTAGCTAGAAAGCAAAGGCTAATGGTTGAGTTACACATTGTCTATGTCTGTTTTGTTCTGCTATAACAAAGCAGATAGGTAGGTAGGTAGGTAGGTAGGTAGGTAGGTAGATAGATAGATAGATAGATAGATAGATAGATAGGCAGATATATGGATGGATGGATGGATGGATGGATGGATGGATGATGGATGGATGGACGGACGGATGGAATAAGCAAAACCAAAAACATAGACATGTGGCTTTGAGGCTATGAACTCTAAAGTCAATGGACTAACACATATAAGAGTTTTATGCCCATGGGAAGAGAGGGTTGGATGTGACTGTCTATAAGGACCTGCTCCTGAGATCATAACATTAACCCATTCATGAGGACAAAACTCAAATGACCTAAACAGCTCTGAAAAGTCCACATCCCAACATTTCCTCATTGAGGATCAAGATTCCAATACAGAAACTTTGGGGGACCCATACAAACTATAACATTCACCTTATATCTTTTACATCTCTGAAAGAGATTAGAATGTATCATGTATTTGTCAAAATCTATAGAACGTCCGATACCAATTGTGAACCACATAGTTGTTGTGGATAGCCCTGGGCTCGTACTTTGATGTTAATTCCACTCCTCAGAGGGGCTGCAGATGAGGAGTTGCCTTGTGAACCGTCTCCCCACCTTGACTTTTCAAATAAAGGCTTGAGCCAATGATTGGGCAGGAAGAAAGTGGGAGGAGCAGAGTCTAGGGGAGGAGCTACGGGGTATAAAACAGGAGGAGGAGGAGCAACTAGAGGAGAGAAGAAACGAAGAGAAGAAACAGAAACGGGGAGAGAGAAACGGTTAAAGAGAACCCGAGAGGCGGCAGGGAGAGAAGCTCGGGGCCTAGGGAAACTGCAAGTTGTATGGGATAAAATAGATTGAAACAGAGTAGTAGAGTGGGAGGCCTGCCCAGTCTAGGCTTGTAGCTTGTTTTGTTAACCGCTGAGTTGAGCTTTCTTTTACCGGGTAACTGGGTTGGATACATAGTAGCAACACATAGTAAACTATAAAGTTTGAGTGCTAAGTAGATGCCAATGAAGGCTCATTTATTTTAGCAAATGTACTTCTGGGGTAAGTCTCCCTAAGGGGAGACTGTCATGTGTATCAGCACGGTGGGTATTCAGGAACCCTATGCATTTTCTATTCAGTTTTGCTGTGAACCTAATACTTCTCTTAAAAAAAAATAATATTAAGGTTCATGGCAAAGTGCCTTGTTGCACACAAGACCCAGTCCATCTCTCGGGTAAAAGCTGGATATGCCTATTCCCCAGGGAGCTCACTGATCTGCAGCACAAGGAGCTTGGCATTGTTCTACAGAGTGCTACTGGACAGAGCTACTTCCGACCTGTAGACCACAGGTTTAGTCTGTCTGTAAGGGCTGGGTGGTAAATTCTTTAAGCTTTGAAGCCCAAACCATTTCTGTTATACCCAGTTGGCTATGCTATTGTAGTGTGCCAACAGCCATGAGCTATATAGAAATGAATGAGCATGGCTGTGTCCTGAGACAACTGTTTACATAAACAGCATGTGGCTTGTGGGCCACATTTGCAAAGCTCTAGTTTAGAGACAGTATTTCTAATTTAAAGACAATCAATTCCCAGTAGGCCTGAATTACTGCAAAGCATCTGCTCATGCGTACTGCAGATAAGAGGCAGAGCCTGAGCAGGTAACATACCCCGCACATGCCTGGGCCGTTATCCATCCAATACATCTGCAATATCATCATGACTGCTAAAATACACACTCGTTTTCAAACCATACTGCATTACAAGGAGCATTAGCCACTGTTTATTAGTCTTAAGAAATAAAGCGTGGATTTTTGTCTCTTTTCCTATGCTTCTCTAGAACAGGTAGTGAATGTTTGATTTAGGGAACATAAGAAGGCAAGATTATAAATGAAAAAGAAAGCAAATTATCTGAGTTTCTACTCAAAAGACTGTTGGCCACCGTATTGATATGCAAATGAGAGTATAGGGTTCTTTTGTTCGCTGCTACAGACTTAGTACCCAGAACTCTGATGAATGCACTCAAGACAAATTCAGCAAATGAAAAACAAAAACAAAACAAAACTGGGTGTTACAAAAATAGGAGTGTTCACAGATGGACTTCAAGCCCAGCGTGATGCTAAACTTTCTGTGGGTACTGGCAATGCCAGGGTTATGTGAGCTTCTGCCTACAGTTTCCTTGGGTTGGCAAAGGTGTCTGAGACATAAAAAGAAGAATTCCTTGGTCATCCTCAGGACAAACCTATGAGGCATTAGGTTTATCTACGACTGAGTTCCCAGAGAGGCTAACATTATTTTCCTGGGCAGTCTTCCATGACTAATCAAAGGCATGTACCTGCATCTAAACCATCCCAGGTAGAAAAGCTGCTCGGTTTGATCACAGTTCCCAGGGGGGGAGATGGAGAAAGGCATTTCTGACTTGGTTTGTCAAAGTCTGAGAATATGGACTCAGCATGTAGAAAAAGATCCCTGTGGGCTTCCCAGGACATGAAGGCTGGTTTCACCTTCCTTGGGTCCTGTCGGTTCAGCAGGCTCACGTAGGACACTAACAAACTCAGACCAGAAGCCCCAGACTCCACGGGGACCAGCGAGTAAAGAATGCCCCTGTTAGCTTACCCAAGAGCTAAACAGCAAACCTGCCCTCGGGTCGTCTGGATAATGGGAAGATGAGCAAAGCCTTTTCCATGGTCCTAGAGATACCCTTCCTGAGGGTAGGCAACACCGGGATGACAGACAGAAATGATAACTATCCTTACAGGAAGGAGTGAACACATAAACACGGGGGACATCTCATCTTCAAGACGCTTTTCTAATATGGAGGTGGTGGAAGCACTCGAGATTTATAGAGCCCATTTAGAGTTTTCTCAGGCATTTTACCTGCATCTGTTCAATAAGAATGCAAGTTTGGCTTTCTTTCCTCAAGCTCATAATACAGCATAGGCAAATCAGTGTCTTTAATTGCTAAGTGCAAAGGGCTTTCTGATGCCTAATGAAATCTTGAGGAAAGCAGTCTCCTCAGAAACAGTTCTATTTATAGATCCTACACATGCCTGGCCTCCTTCTCTTGTTTCTGGGAGCATGGATAGGAGGCTAGAATTCTTTTTTTCCCCTTGCTTCTGAGAGAATGACCATCTGTCCCTCACACTCGCTGCTCTACACCTGCCACGCTAATCCTAATTGTGACATCCTAATCATTTCCCAGAGCAACCACTCTGCTGTCACAAAGAGCACATTATGACTTCAAAGGGAGGGATTGGCTAGAAAAGGTATTAGTCAGAAACAAAAGGCCTGCTTTTATGCAGAATGCATAGCTATGAAGAATATGCGGAGACAAAAATGTAATCTATAGTAAACAGATTTATGGCTAAAACAAGATGTGTGCATACTCCCAAAAAGTAGCAAATGATTCTTGAAAGCGATGATGTATTCTGATTTAAAACCATGGTGAGAAAATCCCCTAAAACCAAACCGTTGCACCCCTTGAAACTGGGAGCCAACCTGTGCCTTAAACAAGACACAGCTGCCAAGAGCAATCCTGAAGGCATGCTAGGTCTCACGAATTGTCAAATCTGAAACAGCCTCTGTGGCCCCTCCAGCTACACCTTAAACAATGGCTTGTGGCACCCACATGGCATGTTGGTCTTCCGTCCCCACTGTAAGGGACTAAGAGGACAAGCCAGGTGAATATGGCACTCAGCAATGAGACCTTTGGAACGTGGTTATGACTAGATGATGTCTCAATCGGGGCAGATGCCTCATGATTGACTATTGCCGTTGATCTGAGAAGAGAGGCAAAAAAGTAGGGACCACATTCACACAGAAGTGGGCACACTGTCCCTCACCATGTGGTGTCCAGTGTCACGCCACCCCATGCTACTGCCAACAACATGGTCACCACCAGAAGCAGCCACTCAACTCCAAACAGGATTGTGAACAAAATAAACCTCTTTTCTTAAACCTCTTTTCTTTATAAATCACCAGCTCTGTGGTATTGTGTTATCGTCAGCAAGAAGCAAATGAACACATCCACCTCCCCAGCCCGCTGTGCTCACTGTCAGAAAAATTATCCCCTCTCTCTTCACAGCAACCAACCTCAGTGGTTCTAACCCGAAAGCCTTGTATGTCCCTCCCTCAAACTCGCCCTGTTAGCTCTGTCAAAAACTCTAAGCAACCCAAGTCCATCTAAATCCTACACTTCTTACCTTCTGTCTGACATCACCTGACTCAAGCCATAACATTCTGCTATCTGGAATATTTACATAGTCTCCTGTCACTGATACACATAAAAACTTACAGAGACTGTGATAGCAACTGGAAAATATGCACAGGTTTGCAGTGAGAACTTTTGTTTCTTTAAAACCACAGAAACATTCTGGGAATGTGTTTTTCTTTTAATCCCGGGTGTAGAATTAGAGTCCCGGGGCTGCTTTAGATTGTCCACAGCAACAGACTATGACTTGACTTATTCTCTGGCAGGCATGTGATTCTTGCAGATAATTTCCGCAAGTATGACGTTTCCAATTCTGGGGACTCTTGAGAAGGTATGAAATGCTGGATCCCCGCCCCCATTCCTACCCAGAGGGGCTGCAGTGGCTGCTGCCCCTCCTGTTACTGTTAGAGATATCCAGACAATGAAGGTCAAACTTTCCCCAAGGAATTTGACACCCCTAATCGCCAGGTAGTTGTCTGATGAGACCTATGCCCCCTTCCCCCTCTAAATGTCTTTCTCTCCTACCTAGTGTTGGGGGCTTGGAAGGGAGAAGAATGGAGAGGGAGATAGAAAACGGAGCACATACAGGAGCCAAAGGTCCGACTACACAGGCTCACACCAGACAGAACCGCAGCACTGAGAGGAGGAAGCAGACGCAAAGCCCCATCTCTAACCAAGAAGTTATTTGTGATTGATACCTGCTGGGAAAGAAAGAAAAATAAAAACAGTTTGCTCCAGTGGGTTGTCTCTGGGTATATGGACCGCATTCCAGAGCAGGCCCTAGAATATTGGCTAATACAAAACAGAGTCCATGTTTTTATACTGAGCACGTTTTGTCCTGTTTTGGCATTTTCTGTCTTATTGGGTTTCTTTCTGCTTTGATTTTTCTTGGAGGGACTGAAGATTGAGAGAGAGCATGGAGTTGGGTAGGTAGAGAGTTTGGGGGGACCTGGGAGGAGCTAAGAGAGGAGAAGAATATGATCAAAATATATTGTATTTTAAAACCTTCAATTAAAAGTAAAATCTACCGTCCCTTTGTCCAAGTTTGCCCTGCCTTCAGGCCAGGGTTCTAGTTAAACATTTTGTTCTTCTGAATACTATCTTCTCCAGCTTTCCTGCTCCCAGGAACCAAGCACCCAAATTATCTCACCTCTTCAGTCCTCCCCCATTAATGCTCCTCACCCTGTATGCTTCAACTGACCTATAAACATCTCTCTCTCTCTCTCTCTCTCTCTCTCTCTCTCACTCTCACACACACACACACACACACACACACACGCCTTCACCCTTGCTGGTTCTGGTACTGACAGACTCTACCTACAAACGTTAATTTCTACCTGTCCCCATACGTCATGTTTTAATTTTTACCTTGCCATTTTTCCTACTGAGCACACTTATCAAAACCCAACAATGCTTGTTCCTTTATTTATATAGTTACCTTGTGGATTTTCTGTCATAATAAAATTTGGATTTGTGATTTTTATCACTTATTCCTGAATGAATAGCCCAGGGTACAGCATTCAAGAAACATTTGTTGAATATATGAACACTGAGTGTATAGTGACCAGCACTCCAGGTGTTAATTACCAGGAGATACCAAAAGTAGTTGGGAAAAATGTAAACTGCTTAAAGGTCTATGAACCAAAAATTACTTGAATAATAAATAATGCAACCATTAAAAATGTGCTATGGGAAGTAGGAAGAAGACACAGGACAGAGCTTGCCTCACAAGTATGAAGACTAATTTTGATCCCTCAAACCCATGTAAAAATTCTCACATCATCTTGTCTGCAGCATCCCATCCAGCCGGTAGCAGGTCAGCCATACGTAGCCAGCCTGCCAGGTGCTGAGACCCTGCCAGCGGAACCAGGTACCAGAGACAGCCCGAGTTTAAGACCTCCGGGGACTCAGGTCGTGGGCAGGAACTGCGCACAGCCTAGCGGTTTGGAATACAGCGGCCGTGCCTGCGCTCTGTGCTCGCAGGCCAGACCCCAAACCCCCTGCAGGCAGCGCCATCTTGTCTGCAGCATCCCATCCAGCCGGTAGCAGGTCAGCCAGACCTAGCCAGCTTGCCAGGTGCTCAGACCCTGCCCACAGAACCAGGATAAGCAACAATTCTTGTTTATTAAGAAGAGTGAGGACCAGCTATAGCGGCAGGCCTCCATATTGCAACCAGGACACAGCTGGAAAGGTGCAGATAGAGACTCCGCCTGGGGCTAGAGCAGGGAGAGCTGCTAAGCTCTCGCCCACAGGCGGGCCCAGGCGCCTAGGATCTGCAGCACGTCCCTGCGAGCTTAGGCCGTGCACCGAGGCAACCGGCACCACCCAGCTCCCCAGGAGCCCGGACCAGCGATAGCGGCAGGCCTCCATACTGCAACCAGAACACAGCTGGAAAGGAACAGGTAGACAGATTCCATCAGGGGCTACCACGTGGGGGGGATCTGCTAGGCTCTCGCTACTAGGCAGGCCCAGCAGCACCTGCCGAGGCTCTGCTGCACTCCCCCACACTTCCCGGAGACCTCAGGCCGTGCACAAAGTCAGTGGGTGGCAGCCAGCTCGTGATCCCGTTGAGCAGCAATCACGCATAACCACCAGTAGAGAAACAACAGGTAAGCCCAGCCTCATAGGAGATTCAAACACCAGCCAGTGACAACAAGGTCAACTAACACCAGAAATAACCAGATGGCAAAAGGTAAACGAAGGAATGTCACTAACAGAAATCAAGACAACATGACAGCATCTGAACCCAGTTCGCCAACAACAGGAAGCCCTGGATACCCCAAAACACCAGAAAAACAAGACTTGGATATAAAATCACTGGTCAGGATGCTGGTAGCTGAACACATAGAAAAATCTCGTAAAGAAATAGAAGAGAAAATGGATCAAAAGTTAGAAGCCTTTACAAGGCAAATACAAAAATCACTTCAAGAAATGCAGGAGAAGATGGATCAAAAAGAAGAAGACAATAAGGAGGAAAGACAAAAATCACTTAAAGAAATACAGAAGAACGTGGGCCAACAAGTAGAAGCTATGAAAGAGGAAACACAAAAATCTATCAAAGAAATACATGAAAACACAATCAAGCAAGCGAAAGATCTGAGCACATCCATCCAGGCACTAAAAACAGAAGTAGAAACAACTAAGAAATCGCAGAGGGAGACAACATTGGAGATAGAAAACCTTGGGAAGAAATCAGGAGTCATAGATGCAAATATCAACAATAGAATACAAGAGATAGAAGACAGAATATCAGAAGCCGAAGATACCATAGGAACCATTGATTCAACAGTCAAAGAAAATACTAAATGCAAAAAGGCTGTAACCCAAAACATCCAGGAAATCCAGGACACAATGAGAAGACCAAACCTAAGGATTATAGGTATAGACGAGAATGAAGATGTACAAGTTAAAGGGCCAGCAAATATCTTCTACAAAATTATGGAAGAAAACTTCCCCAACCTAAAGAGAGAGATGCCCATGAATATACAAGAAGCATACAGAACCCCAAACAGACTGGATCAGAACAGAAATACATCCCGTCACATAATAATCAAAACTCCAAATGTACTAAACAAAGAAAGAATATTAAAGGCAGCAAGAGAAAAAGGCCAAGTAACTTATAAAGGAAGACCTATCAGAATAACACCAGACTTCTCACCTGAGACCATGAAAGCTAGAAGATCCTGGGCAGATATCATGCAAACTCTAAGAGAACACAAACTTCAGCCAAAACTACTTTACCCAGCAAAGCTCTCAATCACCATAGATGGAGACATCAAGGTATTCCATGACAAAACCAAATTTGCACGATATCTTTCCACAAATCCAGCCCTACAAAGGATAATAGGGGGAAAACACCAAGACAAGGACGGAAACTACACCCGGGAAGAAGCAAGATAGAAACCTCCTCTCATCAAACCCAAAAGAAGGTAACCTCTCGAATATAAAAAATAAATAAAATAAATAAATACAATTTCAAAAATGTCTGGAGGAAATAATTACTATTCCTTAATATCTCTTAACATCAATGGACTCAATTCCCCAATAAAAAGACATAGATTAACAGACTGGATACGGAAACAGGACCCTACATTTTGCTGCATACAGGAAACACATCTCAGTGTCAAAGACAAACACTGCCTTAGAGTAAAAGGCTAGAAGACAATTTTACAAGCAAACGGTCTCAGGAAACAAGCTGGAGTAGCCATTCTAATATCAGATAAAATTGACTTCCAACCTAAAATCATCAAAAGAGACTCAGAAGGTCACTTCTTGCTGGCCAAAGGAAAAATCCACCAAGAAGAGCTCTCAATACTGAACATCTATGCTCCAAATGCAAGGGCAGCCTCATTCGTAAAAGAAACCTTACTAAAGCTTAAAGCACACATTACACCTAACACAATAATTGTGGGTGACTTCAACACTCCACTCTCCTTAATGGACCGATCAGGAAAGCAGAAACTAAACAGGGACACAGTGAAACTAATTGAAACTCTGGACCAATTGGATTTAACAGATATATATAGGACATTTCATCCTAAAGCTAAAGAATATACCTTTTTCTCAGCTCCACATGGGACCTTCTCCAAAATAGACCATATAATTGGTCACAAGACAGATGTCAACAAATACAAGAATATCGAGCTAATCCCATGCCTTCTATCAGATCACCATGGAGTAAGAGTGGTCTTCAATAACAACAAAAACAACAGAAAGCCCACATACACATGGAAACTGAACAATACTCTACTCAATGACACCTTGGTCAAGGAAGAAATAAAAAAAGAAATCAAAGACTTTTTAGAATTCAATGAAAATGAAGGTACAACCTACCCAAATCTATGGGACACAATGAAAGCAGTGCTAAGAGGAAAACTCATAGCTCTAAGTGCATCCAAAAAGAAACTGGAGAGAGCATATACTAGCAGCTTAATGGCACACCTTAAAGCCCTGGAAGAAAAACAAGTTAATTCACCCAGGAGGAGTAGAAGACAAGAAATCATCAAACTCAGGGCTGAAATCAATCAAATAGAAACAAAGAGAACCATACAAAGAATCAACAAGACCAGGAGCTGGTTCTTTGAGAAAATCAACAAGATAGATAAACCCTTAGCCAGACTAACCAAAGGACACAGAGACAGTATACAAATTAACAAAATTAGAAATGAAAAGGGAGAAATAACAACAGAAACTGAGGAAATTCAAAACATCATCAGATCCTACTACAAAGGTCTATACTCAAAACAACTGGAGAACCTGGAGGAAATGGACAATTTCCTAGACAGATATCAAATACCAAAATTAAATCAGCATCAAGTAGATCAGCTAAATAGTCCCATAACCCCTAAAGAAATAGAAGGGGTTATAGAAAGCCTCCCAACCAAAAAAAGTACGGGACCAGATGGTTTTAGTGCAGAATTCTACCAGACCTTCAAAGAAGACTTAACACCAATACTCTCCAAACTATTCCACAAAATAGAGACAGAAGGGACACTGCCCAACTCATTCTTCGAAGCCACAATTACGCTAATACCTAAACCACAAAAAGATCCAACAAAGAAAGAGAACTACAGGCCAATTTCTCTTATGAATATAGATGCAAAAATACTAAATAAAATTCTTGCTAACCGAATCCAAGAGCACATCAAAACGATCATCCACCATGATCAAGTAGGCTTCATCCCAGGGATGCAGGGATGGTTCAATATACGGAAATCCATCAATGTAATCCACTACATAAACAAACTGAAAGAAAAAAACCACATGGTCATCTCATTAGATGCTGAAAAAGCATTCGACAAAATTCAGCATCCTTTCATGCTAAAAGTCTTGGAAAGAGCAGGAATTCAAGGCCCATACCTAAACATAGTAAAAGCAATCTACAGCAAACCAGTAGCCAACATCAAAATAAATGGAGAGAAACTTGAAGCATTCCCACTAAAATCAGGGACTAGACAAGGCTGCCCTCTCTCTCCATATCTTTTCAATATAGTACTTGAAGTTCTAGCAAGAGCAATTAGACAACATAAGGAAGTCAAAGGGATACAAATTGGAAAGGAAGAAGTGAAACTATCATTATTTGCAGACGATATGATAGTTTACCTAAGCGACCCAAAAAACTCCACCAGAGAACTTCTACAGCTGATAAACAACTTCAGCAAAGTGGCAGGTTATAAAATTAACTCAAGCAAGTCAGTGGCCTTCTTGTACTCAAAGGACAAGAAATTAGGGAAATAACACCCTTCACAATAGCCACAAACAACATAAAGTATCTTGGCGTAACTCTAACCAAACAAGCGAAAGATCTGTACAACAGGAACTTCAAGTCCTTGAAGAAAGAAATCGAAGAAGACCTCAGAAGATGGAAAAATATTTCTTGCTCCTGGATTGGCAGGATAAATATAGTAAAAATGGCCATCTTGCCAAAAGCAATATACAGATTCAATGCGATCCCCATCAAAATCCCAACTCAATTCTTCATAGATCTAGAAAGAGCAATTCTCAAATTCATCTGGAGCAACAAAAAACCCAGGATAGCTAAAACTATTCTCAATAATAAAAGGACTTCTGGGGGAATCAATATCCCTGACCTCAAGCAGTACTACAGAGCAATTGTGTTGAAAACTGCATGGTATTGGTATAGCAACAGGCAAGCAGATCAATGGAACAGGATTGAAGACCCAGAGGTTAACCCACAGACTTATGGTCACTTGATCTTTGATAAAGGAGCCACAACCATCCGGTGGAATAAAGATAGCCTTTTTAACAAATGGTGCTGGTTCAACTGGAAGTCAACATGCAGAAGAATGCGAATTGATCCAATCTTATCTCTTTGCACTAAGATCAACTCCAAGTGGATCAAGGACCTCCACATAAAACCAGACACACTGAAACTATTAGAAAAGAAACTTGGGAAGACCCTGGAGGACTTGGGCACAGGGGAAAAGTTCCTGAACAGAACACCAATAGCTTATGCTCTAAGATCAAGAATCGACAAATGGGACCTCATAAAATTACAAAGTTTCTGCAAAGCAAAGGACACTGTCAGAAGGACAAAACGGCAACCAACAAAGTGGGAAAAGATCTTCACCAACTCCACATCCGACAGAGGGCTAATATCCAATATATACAAAGAACTCAAGAAGTTAGACCGCAAAGAACCAAATAACCCTATCAAAAAATGGGGCACAGAGCTAAACAAAGAATTTTCACCAGAAGAAATTCGGATGGCCGAGAAACACCTTAAAAGATGTTCAACATCATTAGTCATCAGGGAAATGCAAATCAAAACAACCCTGAGATTCCACCTCACACCAGTCAGAATGGCTAAGATTAAAAACTCAAGAGACAACAAGTGCTGGCGAGGATGTGGAGAAAGAGGAACACTCCTCCACTGTTGGTGGGATTGCAAAATGGTAAAACCGCTCTGGAAATCAGTTTGGCGGTTCCTCAGAAAATTGGGCATGTTACTTCCAGAGGACCCTGGCATACCACTCCTGGGCATATACCCAGAGGATTCCCCTGCATGCAATAAGGACACATGCTCCACTATATTTATAGCAGCCTTGTTTATAATAGCCAGAAATTGGAAGCAGCCCAAATATCCCTCAAAGGAGGAATGAATACAGAAAATGTGGTATATTTATACAATGGAATACTACACAGCAATTAAAAATAATGAATTCATGCAATTTGTAGGTAAATGGTTAGACCTGGAAAATATCATCCTGAGTGAATTAACCCAATCACAAAAGAATGCACCTGAAATGCAATCACTGATAAGTGGATATTAATGAGCCCAGAAGCCCTAAATACTCAAGACACAAATAGCAAGTCAAATGATTCCCAAGAAGAAGAAAGGAGAGGACCCTGGGCCTGTAAAGATTGCTTCCAGTTTAGTAAAGAAACCGAGGGGGGAGGGGGAATTATTGGGGAACAGATGGGGGGGGAGAGGAACTATGGGAACTATGGTGGGTGGGAACTTGGAAAGGGGAAAGCCTTTGGAATGTAAACATAGAATATAGAAAATAAAATTAAAAAAAAAATTCTCACATGGTAGTATGCAATCATCATCCCAGAACAGGGGAAGCAGAGGCAGGAGGATCCCTGGGTCTTGTTGGCCAGTCAGACCAGACTAATAGATGAATTTCAAGTCAATTGGGAGTTCCTCTCTCAAAGACATTTCTGAAAATAATATACCAGGTTGTCCTCTGGCCTATACACACACATGTTTAAAAAAAAAAAAAAAAAGACCAGTACTCTAGGTATTAATTACCAGGAAATACCAAAAAATATTTGGGGAAAATGTAAACTGCTTAAACAAATAAATCTGCATAAAGAAAAACTATACAGTTCTTAAAATAATGTATAATTTACTTGATTTTGTGAAAAGATCATCATAATTCAAATATTGAAAAAAATATATGTATAATATTATCGCAATATGAAATGTTGCATGCGTCTATGATTGCATCTCCTGTGTCACCTACAGAACTTCCTGTTGCTACTCATATCTTGTGAATGGTCTGAGGCTGTGAGGATAGAGATGGGAAGACAGATCTTGGTAGCAGGACTTTTCAAAGATGCCAGCTAGCATCCTCTATTCCTGCTGCATTGGACTGCCTACTACAAGTGACTTTTAAACAGTGACTCTTGGAGAGCTTTCTCTTTAACATTTCCAGTGGTTAGCCTCCTGCAGAGAGCCTGACTAAACTTAACACCCCATAAAAAGCAGCACCGGTACCCTCTGCAGTCCAGCCTTCCAGAAGCTATTTGGCAGTTTGCTCTTCAGAATTCCAAATGAAGACTTACCTCTTCCCTTAACAAGGGGTGGGGCTCGAAAGGAGATGGCAAAACACCAGGGAGAATTTTAAAATTCAGCACCAGAAGGGGGAAAAAGCCAGAAGACTAATCTGCCAATTCAAATTTCCTCAGCCCGGACCACGGAGCTGTGAGGGTGTGAGGGGCGGGGCACTGTTCTATGGAGAACAGGGGCAAGGGATGTCTTCACCCAAAACAGCCTTATCTTCTTACCACCTGACACACTCCAGCGTCAAGGGCTGACTGACTGATGATTGATTGATTGACTGACTGATTTTTGCACACTGAGGAGAGAGTGTCACGTGTCATGTGCAAGTGTTTCACCAGTGAGCGACACCCCAAATCCTCAGTCTCTCTCTCTCTCTCACACCAGGCTACTCTACCTTAGTTGTAAGGCTGGATCCAGGCAGAGAGAGATAATTGTTTGCCAAACACCTCCTACACAGTGTCCCTCTGAGCCCTGTTCTCATTATGTCTCTGCCTTTAATGTTCCTACTTAACCAGGCTTGCCGGAATCTTCGGCCTCCACAAAATAATCATATTCTCTATTCTCTCTCTCTCTCTCTCTCTCTCTCTCTCTCTCTCTCTCTCTCTCTCTCTCTCTGTGTGTGTGTGTGTGTGTGTGTGTGTGTGTGTGTGTACCATGTGCACATGTAGAGGCCAAAGGAAGACATCAGCATTCTCCTCTAACATTTCTCATCTTGTTCCCTTGAGTCAGAAAACCTGGAGCTCCCCAGGTTTCAGCTGGGCTGGCTTCAATGCCCCAGTCTCCCCTACACCCACCCCACACCCCCACACTCCCAACGCACGTGTTGGCAGTCATTCCTGTTTTACAGAAACATTATGAATTAAAAGTCAGCTCCGAGGGCTCGTACAGTGTTTTTACCCTTAGCCATCTCCCCAGCATGCAAGGTTTTTGACCCCAGGCTCCCAAAGTGTGTGCTCTTATAGAGGCTTCAATGGATACTGCAAACATGTCCCTCAGTGCTGTCGTTTGTCATTCTTGTCGTTATTAATAACAACATAAACAACAGATGACATTTATTGAGCTTCAGTGACAGAGCAGGTAGGAGACACACACACAGAGGGAGGAGTCTGGCCCTGCAACCTGCATCATTTCAGATGCCCAGCCACTCTGTAAGCTTCAAAATTGATTTCCACCAGCTGGTTCCCAACACAAAACAGAACACTGTGTACAAATGAGTTCCTGGACACATGCTGGTCTTGAGGAGGATGGGCACAGGGGTCCTGTAATCAGGCGAGGCACTTCTCCCTCTGTTCACATCTGTGACCCCTGCTTCCGGCGGTTGCCCAGGGGCGAGACTTATTTCCTACACCTGAGGATCACCCAAGAAGAACTTTCATTTTTAAAATGCTGGACAAGTAGACCAGATAAAGCTGTGGAACTGATATCTTTGTAAGTGTTGATTTTAAAAGAGGTTCCACCAGAAACCCCGGGCTGAAAACCACTGCTCTGACACAAGGCCACTTGGCCAAGAATCTGGTCTGAGCAGTGGCCTTCTTCCGGTGGGAGCTCTGTGAGGTCCTTGTACTGTCTACAAGACAAACAACAGGCAGTAAGGACAGTGTGCAGCCCTTGAAGCCAGATTCAAGTTGTAGCAGGTACAGGAGCAACCACGGAGGGACTGGGCCTGTGCTCTCCTTGTTGATAAAGTATCTTTAGGAATCTGGTCTCTTTCACCTGGACTCAGTGACTAGCACTGTGGGTGGGCATGCAGCTCAGCCACCAAAAGTCACTTGTTGGCATTTGTGTGCCCAGTGATGAGACATAGGAAGAGATGTCCACACCATGAAGGGTGGGCTGCTTTAAAACTCTATCGGCATCTTGGAAACACATGCCTACTTTCACGGGATGTTAACCACTAAAGGATCACCACTAATGGTGGCAATGCTGATGGCCACTGGAGCATCTTTGATGGTTGGGAGCTCACCGGGGCTGTGCATTTGGCCTTAGCTGCCAGAGGTCAATGACTGGAGGGGAAACAAGAGATGCAAGTGTATGGGACAAAGCCCCACCAACAGCCTTGAATAGGGTGCATTCTCAGACAGAGCAGAGCAGATGGGGTAGGACAGGAAGCAGGTTGAAAAGCATCCTCATCTTTGGAGGGCTTTCCCATGGGAGTAGCACACGTCAGGGTCCAACTGACTTCTGGGGTGCTAAGGCTTAGAGATTGAGAGATGCCATTAACTCATTGCCAAGACTTCCAGACTACTTGCTAGCTGTGTACCAAGAGCACATTATTTAACCTCTCCACACTGAAGTTTCCTTCTTGTTTTAAATACAATGATCCACTAGGATCACCAAAGCTCTTAATTTTGTGCTGTGTCCTAAGCCTTCTGTTTTCTTGATGATCAACTACATTAATCATTTTTTGCCGAATTTGACAATTCTTTCTAACCATCCCAGTTACGTTTTTCCTCAATTGCTTAAAATTTGGTAAAATTATTCATTTAGGGAAGAAGTATCTTGGCTTCAAGCTTGGATCCATGGTGAACATTTCTGACACATATGGTTTGTTGTTTCTTTTTATTTTTTATTTTTTAAAAAGATGTCTTTAGTGGGATTAAGAAAGCATGGAAAACACACACTTATTTATCACTTCTCTGAAAGTTGAATTGTAGCTGTTTAGCAATATTTAACAGTGTTATTCTGGGAAAATACAGTGGAGCTGTAGTGTTTCTGTCTAGAAGGTAACACAGTACAAGATCGAGACAGGCTGTGAACCAGACAGGCTGGAAAATCTCTAGGCCCCTGCCTAGGCGCCTGAAGTGGAATGCAGGGTGAGCCATCAAACTCGCGGACAACTTAGCACAAGTCTGAAGAAAAGATGTCGCGCCTCACATATCTGTGTGTCTCATTAAGCAGAAAGTCTGTCCTCAGTGTGAGTGAAATTTCTGAACATTAAATGAAGCACCCACTCAAATGACTGACAAAGAAAAACTTAGAATTTAGACTCTACATACTTAGGTTTTTCCTAAGTATTTCCACTCTAAATGAACTCAAGGTCACTAAAATATATGCACGCCCAAGCCTCTTAGTACTACAACACCAAATTATTAATTTTCTATTTCAGATCACAGCCTCAGAATGAGCCATAAGATGGATACCAGCCACCATCCCAGTATATTCAAAGATTCAGTGTCTAGGAAACTTGTGTCATGGGGACTTCCATGTTGTAGGTCCAAGGAATTATAATTAGAAGGATGACCTAATGAACAACGGGGTAGGTGCACGGACAGATGGTGGAAATGTGGATGGGTCACCACATATCACCCCAGCATGAACATACAATCATAACACAGCATCTCAAAATAAATCTTGTTCAATAAGAGATAATTAAAATAAGTCCGAAGCACCCTCCTCCAAACCCACGTTCTTCTTTAAAATCAAAAATCTAATAAAATAAAAAATAAATAGCCATTAGGTGTAGATAAATACTGCTGACATTTGTCTTAGAGATGTCCACAAGAACCCAGCTCTGGCAATCCTACTCAGCTGTCAGAGTTACTGTTTTTCAGTTGCTCTATCTTCAGCAAATGCAATCTGATATTTCATCACTAATCCTATATTGTGGGCAGATCCAGACAAACTTTGGTCTTATCCAGGCTCTGGTAAAATGTTCTGTTTTAACTCCCTTGGATGGTATCTTGGAATGGAATAACTATGGGGACTGGATTATGCCTCCGGAGTTCCCAGTTTTCTATCTGCCTTATTGCAGCCCATCCTCCTTACTCCCTGCAAACTCTTCAACTTGGTATCGATCATTGCTGGACAGACATCCGAGGAGCTCAACTCTAGGAATTAAGGTAATCTTGGCATCTGAAGTCCTCCCCGTGCTCGCCAGGCACCAGGAGTCTTCTTCCAGTTCTGGTGACCTCACCTCCTAGGTTAAGACGCTCAGACTAATTAAACAACCTTCTTAAGTCTGTGCCCTTGATCCTGTGTCCGTCAGGAAAAGCCAGTCATTCTGCCCTTCTCATTGATGTTCCTTCTCCTAGGTGAACAGAGCAGAAACAATCCGATAATCCCCACCTAGGGCCTTACTCTGCCCCAGTCTGAAACCCATCTATCTCTTCTTACCCCTTCCTCATAAGAAGCCACATTCCTACTCTCCCCAGAAGATAAATGTGGGAGTCCCTCCCTAGGACATCTTCAGTGGTAACTGTGAAACTTCCGAGCACAGTGGCACACCTCAGTGCTGCCAAGAATCAAGGAGATGAGAGCCTCTGCCTTGGCCACAGAGAGCTTAACTAAGGGCTGCTAAGAACCAGTGTCTGTCAGCACTTCTTACTCTTCCATGATGCATACACAGAACTGGGGAGTGTCAATCTTATTCTCTATAGCTCTCCAGTTAAAGGGGAAATGGAACTATTTGGATTTAACAGTCTTATAGATCTTCCCTCACATACCTACAATAAAGAATAATAGCCAACATCAAAGATAAAATGGAGGAATAGGGGCCAGCACACCTGGCCATGGTTTCCCTGTACTGTTACTGTTGCTTGCATGCAGTAAGAGTGCCATCCAGAACTGGACTGTTACCTCCAAAAGAAGATGACACAGAACTGATGTTACTGACAATTAGAAATAACACTTTTCAAAAGTAAGATGGCACAGAATCAACGTCTTCGGCTGGTTTTATAAACAGATTAGCTTTAATGATTTTTGGGACACAGAGGAAATGGCCATCTGTAAGGAGCTGGAGGACAAAAGAGATGATTATTAGTTTATTGAGATTTATTCGATACCATCCAAAAGACAACCACCTGGCTGTGAACTTCATGCGTGGGAGCAGTGCGTGTGCCCTTAGCGCTTAACAGGCACTCTGTCCATGTTTGTCAATGATAGTATGTTTGTATGTATGAACGCATGTACGCATGTATGGGCAGGTGTGGGGAAAGTTATGTTGTATATTGGGCTGATGTGCTCATGCAGCATAGACACCTGACAACCATAATGGAGCCCATTCTCCAGGTGCTCCATGAACTGGCAATATTCCCTGTATTAATTGCTTTTCTCCTGGCTCTGACCAAGTGCCTGGAGGAGGCAATGTAAATGAGAAAGAGTTTATGTTTGTGTTACGGGAAGAAGTGATATGATTTACCACGTGATGGACGGTGTGGCACTAGGATGTCATTGGCCATCCCATGTCATAGCCAGGGAGCAGAGGGCAGAGAGGAAGTGGTGTCTGGCTCTTCAACTTCAAGGTCCACTCCCAGTGACCCGTTTCTTCCAGGTCGATTCCATCTCCTAAAGCATTCTTTTCCTTCCAAAACAGCACTACCATCTAGGGAGCAGGCATCTATACAAGTGAGCCTTCGGGGTAGGAGGGGGACATTTCACATTGAAACCACCACACTTTCCCAGACCTTCTGCTCTGATTTTATCTGGATCATCAATCAATTCTGAGTGATAATCAGGCTGTCAAGATCTAGATATCTTTCAAGCATTACCACAAGGAGTAGATACGAATCTCTCGATACTCAAAAAGTGCACGTTATTGATAAATCATTACAACAGAATGCTTCTTTGATGCGTATCGTTAATACCAATTTTTCCCTCAGGAAAAAAAAAAGTAGTGAACCATGAAATCAAGTTTCTGGATTTACCAAGCTGAGAACCAGGCCCAGCCTCAGCAGCCAGCCAGTCTCTCTATTATCCTCTCACATAAGAGTCAGCAGGTTCAATGTGTGCTTAAATTAGGCATAGTGTCTGCCGCCTACTGCTCTACCGTGGTCGTCCTTCTGAGTTTCAAACAGACCTCAGGAATATTCAGCTGTGGGCATTACTCTCCAGGCTCATCAGAGAACAAGAACAGAAACTGCATCCTTCAAAACAAGGATCATATTAGTATGTCTCAACTGTCAATCATCTACAATCAAGTTCACAGCTAATAAACACAACAGCTTTTAATGAGTAAAATTTTGTTTTTACATGCAGATGGTAAGTTGGGAGGGTTGAATAGGTTAATAAATAATTTGTAGAGGAAAAAAATGGGTATTTTAAAAATAGGTTTCCTTGATTAAACTAGAAGTCCCAGGTAACCTTAAATATTCTGCATCCTGTTGCCAGGTGCCCTGTGTATACTGAGTCTTGTGCTAGACCATGGGGGACCCAAGAAGGAAAAGGAGCAGCTTTGCCCTTCAAGAAGCACATGGCTACGACCCATGCAAATGAAAAACTTTCTAAATCCAATGTAAACCTGAAATAGCAATCAGAGAAGACGCTGTGAGAGACATCAACCTCAAAGAAGTATGTAATTTAATACATAGGTGGAGTACCCATACTCAGATGAAAATGCTGGGTTCCCATGACTTGAATATTTAGAGAAATGTTCGAGGGGAATGTAGCTCCTCATGCAGATTTTGAAGAAGAGGCTAAATTCTGGATACGGGCAGAGGAGACTGAGAAGGTCTTCAGATAGGGAAGGCAGCAAAGTTCATGTTTACGTTCAGTTACACACGCGTGCCACTTTGGCTGGAGGTGTAGATTCACATTAGCCTGGATTTGTAATTCTTTCAAGACAGGCTGGATCTCGTAGGCTTCAGACTGCTGACGATGGGAAGAATTTGCACAGAGAGTCGGGTGAAGGAAAGAGGTACTTCCAGAAGATCGATCCCATAGAGCCACGCAGAACGGCGCAGCTGATTCAACCCTGGTGACAAGATCAGCTCACAGGCTAGAGCAAAACCCCAGGTGGAAGCAGATGGAGACAGATGAGGGACATGGGGACAAGTGGGAGAGGCATTTGGGAAAAAACAAGAATTCAAGCCTGGGCCACTAATGAGATACATGCCCAAAATACAACCAAGTGGAAACGGGGCCTTCATGCTCAAGGTTGACCAGCTAGAAGGGTGCTAGACTGTGGATAGAAAGCGATTGGTTAATGGTAAGGTAGACTGGGTCTGTGATGCGGTGTGCCCGGACAGATGTAAACATAAAGTAGTCATTCTGTAGTCTATTGGACCTTCATGATACTAGAACACAGGCTGAGGATACCTGAATGGAATGGACAGCCCGGCCATTTGGGTGATGAACACCTCAGGGGGAGCGCAGCAGCGGCGGATGTAAAAAAGTGGGAGGGGCCATGGAAGAGAGTGGAGAGCCAAGAGTGGAGACAGAGCAGTCACTGAGGGGGAAGGAAAGACATGATCGAAGGAAGCATCAAGCATGGCGGAGCAGGTGATATGAGCAAAGATCCTTAAGAAAACGAGCCCTGAGCCAACACTCCTCGGAGAGTTGCATCGCAGGATGGCGCTGAAGGCAGGAGAGATGGGGCATGAGAAAGAGCGTTGAGACCAAGAACATGAGCGATCACCGCTGTGCTTATATGGCTAATGACGTGCAGTGAGGACAAGAGAGCAGCTTGGCCCGCCAAGGACTTCGGAATGAGCACTTCCCTATCCCCAGCGGTGGATAAACCACCCTGCAAACAAAGCTTGACTCCACTCTTTCCCGCAATGCCAAACTTAGATTTTACAAACAAATGAACAATCGACGGAGCCAACAAATAAATAAATAGCCACGCCCCCTGGAACCACCCACGTTTAGGGTTTCAAATTTGCCATTCTGAGAGCTGAACCCTACGGCTTGCTCCCCAACCCCAGCCCAGGGCTGATTCCAACTGGCAGAGATCAAAAGGTTCCATGAAGGAGAGAGATGAGAAAAGGAATCTCCAGGGTTTTCGGGCAAAGCGGCTGGGGCTGTTGCAGCTAAATGGAAAGGAGGTCAGGCGGCTGCGCTCGGCGGAAGCTGAGGCCGAAGTGGCTGCTGCTCCGCGGGCGGCCGCGAGTTTCTTGCTTTGTTTTCAGCTCATTGCCTGCAGATCTCCAAGGCGCCGTTTCAGGGATGCTCCATGTGGCTCGCGCCTGCTCCCCATCAGGAACTGGATTTGACTCGGTGGGTTTTGCACTTAACAATGCCTTTCTCTCATCACGGGGGCCCTAAGCCAAGTACATCTTTCTGCCTTTCGAAAAGAAGGCTTCCCCTCTCCCTAAAGGCACGCGTCAATAACACAGAAGCACAAACGCAGGTCTGTTTTCCAAAGCATAAGAACACACCAGAATGGCTCCCTCTGTCACATACAACATACAGTTGCATTGTGCAAGCACGTGTGACTGTCAACTTGTAGAATGAACTTGATAGCAACAACTTTACCTGTGGAGGACAGCACTGCAGCCAAACTCCTCCTGGAGAAAACTTTCTCTAGTGTTTATATAAGCATTGATGCTCTTGGGGCTGGAGAGATGGCTCAGTGGTTAGAACTAGCACTAGCTCCTCTCCCAGAGGACCTACATTCAATTCCCAGCACCCTCAGGTTGCCCACACACATCTGCAACTCCAGTTTCAAGGGCTCTCACACCCTCTTCTGGCCTGTGACTTTACTGCAGACACATGGTACCCAGGTATACACAGGTAAAACACCCAAAACATAAAATTAAAATAAATAAGCCTTTTGTTAAAAAAAAAAAAAAAAAGGGAATTGGTATTCTTGAGTTCAAAGATCCATAAGGTTCCCTTGAAAGAAAATGTTTCCCTGTCATTTCCGCAAGTTGGCAGGGCATATAAGGCAAACACTCAGATTAGAAGCTGAGAAAAAAAAATTATCCTGGGCAGGATTTAAGGGGATAATTCTGACCACAGGAGCAAGAGCAAGACAGATTGGGCCTGTGAGTCAGAGGCAGCTGGGGTGGCCTTTCTTCATTGTGCGAAGGTGTGCCTCGGCGTTTTCAATCGTTAATTCTGTACCAGGAGAGAACTAAGCGCTGGTAGGATTGTGGTATGGTCATGTCTAAGGCCCATCACTGGGTTTTCTATTTTGTAAATATTCATCCTGCCTCACCTGGCCAAAGGCAATCTAGAACGTATCAGAGTTTCTCTTGCTACTGACTGGTTATATATAATCCAGACCTGACAGCCAACAGCTTGGGCAGGAAGGAGGAGAGTGGAACTTCTGGGCTGAGGAGTGGGGCCTGGAGAAGGAAGCAGAATGGTGAGGGAGATTCTGAGGGCGGGACATATGGACCACACCCCGGGACAGAGTTAGCCCTGTGGAGGGGCCTAGGCTAGATACTTGGGTTAAGCTGGATGAACCAGCAGGGAGACTGCCTCAGCCAAAGGCCTAAGCTGTAAGCTATGACAGAAGCCTTGTGTCTTATTTATACCACTGGAGGGTCCAAGAAAGTCATGCCATAGAGAGTCAGCTTCTCTGACGAGCTTGGGGGTTGCTAAAAAGCATGTGGAGATCCCCACAGGGAGGGAGAAACTACAAAGCCTTGTGCTTTCGCCGTCAGCAACCACAAGTCCCTACCACACAGAGGCAGGGTGCTGTGTCACTCCTGATTTTTTTTTTTTTTAATGAATCTAGTATCGCCAGATGGGAGGGAGTCTCGCTTCCTTCATTTGCCTTCTTCAAATACTTAACTAGCCCCACCTAGTTAAAACTAACTTGAAGCTTTATGGTGCTTATCTAAAAAGAAATGGCCCCATTCTGATCAACCAGTTGCATCTTCTGTTAATAAAAAAAAATGCAATTAAAAGCCAATTCCATTCCATTGAAATGTCTGAGAAGTTTCTCATTAAGAGGCATCCACCTGCATTAGAAACTGCCTGTAAGAGACATCACCTGCTTTAGAAAGCAGATTGGCAGCCTCTGTAGACCACCGCTTGGTTGTTGCCCTACATGATCTGCAGGTGCATCTCCTTAAGAATGCAAATCAGAGAAGCAAATTTAGACACTGTTTTGGAGGCTGTGACCTTTGGAGACTGGGTTACAAGCTATGGACTTGGGGAGCGGGTATTTATAGACTCCCGGAGAGATTCTCAGGTGATTTTCTCCCAAATGACATCTCTGGGCCCTTAAAATATCTGAGACTTTATTTTCGAGCTCAAGAATACCGGTTCCTTTGTCTTCAACATTCCTTGGAAGTTACCCCAGCACTTTCTCTTTCTTAGCCACAGAGCATCAGATGCCTGTCAAGGTGTCCTCTGAGGAGGCTCTATCCTCTGAGGTACGGCTCCCTTTCTCCTGCTCTTGCCTTTCCGTCTCTGAGTGTATATGAAGTGTGCCAGCAGACTCACTAAGATCAGGAACCTGGAGGAGAAGAGAGCTGGACTCAGGGGTCACGAGGAAGATGCTGTGTCCAGTTCAGATCGTGCTGACTATCAGGTGAGACATCCGAAGGTCAGGAAGATCTATCCCCTTCAAGTCCAGAAGAGAGATCCAGCTTTAAAATGTGCGTCAGGGGAAGAGTCCTCACTACTGAGGTGTGGAAAAATAAACGATCCACGGGGAGAAGAGAATTTCGAGGGTGACCTGAAGAGGATGCAGAGCCCAACCTACAGATGGAGCTAGCAGAAGAAGGGAGAAGCCCTTTCCGTGGGTTCCCATAGCGCCTCTCCGCCCCCTCTCCCCTCCCCCTTCGGTTCTGAATGTCCAGATATCCCAAGTCAATTCCATCTATGCGAGAACTATACGTTCACTCTGAGTCTTGTCTACTCAGCATCTCTTCCAGTTCAAGATTCTGTCTGATAACAGTTCTAACCTGATTTCAGACAGCCTTGCCTCAGTCAGATGACCCCAGAGAATACCAATGGGCCTTAAGCCAACTGAACAAGATCAAACCAGAAAAAAAGTGATTAAGAGAAAATGCTGGGTCTGGTGGGCTTTATATAACCCACACAGTCTGAAATAGTAAGTAAACTAAGTTAAGTGTAAATTTAATGTCCATGGTATAAGGTCAGAAATAATTTATAGCAAAGTATTACGCTGTTAATATCCTGAATTTATATTTTAAGATTTTAATAGATCAATAAAAATACCAAAAACCAAAAATTTGAGAAATGCATAAAGACCCTATAACAACCAATAGACAAAGCACTCATATAAAATTATAATTTAAAATGCAAAAAATTCAACCTCCAATTATCAAAATAACTGAATATTAAAACAAGAGTCCAGAGGCTGGAGTATGGCTCAGTCGATCTAGGAGTTCAGATCCCCGGTCTCCATGTAAAAGCCAAACATGAAAGTCTGGACACTCTGTCAGCATGGGTCTGCGACAGCAGACCAGGGGGTAGAGAGAGGTGGAGCCCTGCAGCTCACTGGCCAGCCAGCACAACAGAACTGATGAGCTCCAGGTTGAGTTAGGAACCCTGTCAAAAAACAAAAAACAAAAAAAAAAAAAAACAAATACAAACAAACAAAAAACTAAGGTGGAGGAGAATTGAGGGAGATGCCCAATACCAACATCTGGCCTCCATGTGAACACAATTGCACACACATGAGCACATATACAATATGAGTAGATTAATTTACCTATTAAATTGGACACATTTTAAAGACAATATTGTTATGTTTGTAATTTAGAACCTTATCTATTTGTATCAGCTCCTGGCACAAGTGAATCAATAAATCTCATTTCTATGAATTGATTCCAAGGAAGTGAGCAGATAAAAATCTTTGTATAAGTACGCTATGTGTATTACTCTTTATAATAGAATAAACTTGTGGATAACTTAAATACACTACAGTAGAATGATTAAGCTATAGGATCTTAAATAGGTATTTGATATTTTCAAGTAGATGCAAAAAGAGGAAATATGTACAATTACATATTTAATATGTAATTAAATAAAACACAAGTCATCAAGAAATATGTAAGAAGTGACCTGATATAGACAAGAAATCCACAAGACAATAAATAGATGATAATATATTTTAACAAATTATCAAAAAAAAAGAAGATAAAATCAGTGTGCATCACTAACCTATCACAATGGAAAATATTGGAGTATATATAATTACATTAAGAATATACATATGTGAGTACATGTAATTTAAAAAAATTCAAAAGATGTTTACCAAAATATAATAGATATTTCTGAGCACTGAGCTTTTCAGTAATTTTTATTTTCTTCTTAGTACTAGTCTATGTTTCAAAACTATGTTCTCCAAAGAGTAATGCTACTCTTGTAGTAAGGGAGATCGGTACATACAGAGAATGCACATAGTATGTAGCAAAAAATATAAAGTGTGAAAATATGTAAAACAACCTAAGATGTCTGCAGGTATGTCTGCACTGTGCCAGGAAAAATAATGGAAAGATATGCACATACCAGGCTTTGAGAGTGCATGCATTACTTATATGATGATATTTTTAATCCTTATTTTTTCAGGTTACTAATGTATATGTACTATTGTGACATTACAGAATGGCATGTGTGAGTGACAGTCCTTTGCCCTCTCTGTCACCAGGAGGCATCTCCTCCCTCAGGCTTTGCTTCTAGGACATTCACACTCATTCTCAACACCAAGTTCCTTTTCCTCTCACTTTTCATTAAGTCTGGAATGTTCTGTTGAGGGGCACAGACAGGACAAAGTCAATCAGTTTTAAAGGAGACTAGAAATTTGGAAGACTGAGGCCTAGCCTCTCTCCCAACAGCTATCCCTACACGCGGAAGGTCAGCCTCCTCGGAACTAAGCTTTAAATAGGGAGGGTGAGTTGGAGGTGTGGCCTTGGGGATCATTTGGAAGGGAGCAGCTATAGGTGACTGGAAGAATGCCTGGGGTGGGGTTCAAAGCTCCAGACCTACCCTCAGTCAGAGCGGCCTCCTATTCCTTAGCCTTTATTGGGTCTCCATGGAAGGTCAGAAGGTTGGTAAGGATGGTTCTGCTCACTTAGAAAGCAAGTTCGGAGAGTGTGGATGGGAAATTTTTAACACATTTCCAACATTCCCCAACTTCCTTTTGCTACACCTGGGAAACCGCACGCACCTTGTGTGACAGCGTGGTCTATAAGCCAGAGGCCTCGGGACTCCCGCTTTCGGCTGGAGTGCTGTTCAGTAAGGGAATGGTGGGTGAAGAACGGTTTCAGAACCGAAGAGTCGGATTTCTAGTCTCAGTTTTTCCCTGAACTTTTGCTTTATGCTTAATTTGGGGGAAATTATAAAGCCCTAAACCAAGATTCTTCATCTTCAAGTGAAGATGCAAATTGGATCTCCATCATACACTATCATCAAGAATGATATACCATAGAAACAAGGAGCTTTTATATAAAAAATATCTGCTAACAAACTTACATTATCCACAGTAAACAATACCTCCAAAGCTGCATTTATTTATTTATTCATTTCAACAAATGCTCACCGAGCGTCTGTTAGAGGGAGCTCTCCATCAATATGACAAAACTCTAGGGCCTATTTGCTTCCAGTCGACGCGTCTGACTAAATAATCCAAAGACAGGCCTTAGGCCACTGCCTGAATTATAGGGAGTTATCTTCGCCAGCACCATGTCCTGACAATGGTGCAACCCGTTACTTCTCTCCTTGCTGGGTAAAATACCCTGACAGAAGCAATGTGAGGAAGGAAGGCTTTGCCTTTATGCACAGCTTTAGGGTGTGGTCCACCATGGCAGCAGAGGCACAGTTACAGGCATGTGAGTCAGCTAGCCATGCTGTGTCTCCAGGCAGGAAGTAGAAGCTGAGAAATTGCTGTGTAGACACCTTCATCCTTATATTTGTTCTGGAATCCCATGTTACAGGGCCACGTCCATACAGGGTGGGTCTTCCCTCTGAGGTAGACCGAATCTAGAAACTCCCTCACAGTCATGCTCAGAGATTTGTTTCCATGGTGATTCCAAATTCCATCCATTTGACAGGTTCCACCATCACGGGTGGGCTTTGTAGATGATGGAGCAGGTATGCATGCTGCTCCTCCATTTCCAGTTCCTCCTATTCTTTAGAGGCAAATCTGGGGTCTCCCGAGAAGAGAAGTGAAGAATATTGAGATACCCTATACCCTGGCCGAGCACACAAATTGATTTAAGATGTTATGTATGACCCACCGCTGCCTTGGAAAAGCCTGATTCTGTCATGTAAGAGCTATGATAGGGGCCATTCAGCTGGGGAATTCCAGGGAGTGGTCCTGACAGAAGTCTCGTCTCTTGGGTAGTAGTTAATATTTAATAAAGCTTGCTTCAAATTTGCCCCTTCCAAAAAATATAAAGAGCTATGATAGGATGAGCATATTGAAAGCTTCCTGTTGAGCTGAGGGCTGGAGTTGTAAAAGAGAAACCCTACTGAAGAAATGACCTATAATGATCCAGTGAAAACTGGAGACACCGGGACAAGATGGCCTCATAGAAACTGCATGTAATACAAGTAATGTGCTTACTGAATTAATTCACTTTAGGTTTCCTTTTTAACATTCCTTTCCAAAAGAGAATCCTAAAAATATTACTCTCTTAAAAATGCAGGAAATTGTGATTTTGGTAATCAAGACAAAGCTGCCTACAGTCCAGACATTATTGTTCAGAACAAAGTTATAAAAATAGCAACGCCCCCTATACTCCACTATTCAGCCAATCAATCAATATCTAAAAGGAAGAAAAAGTCTGTTGTATTTATTCAACATGGTCCAAAAGGACTCTGAGCCAGAGAAGAAAATGCAAAGGAGCCATTGCCCCTGAGGAAATCCCAGCCCATCTGGGAAACAAGATCAATTCCCAACACATGATAAATAACAATAGGAGACTATAATGGAAGGATCAATTGTATAGTACAGATCACATGTTGGGCAGAAGTCTGGGAAAGATGGAGTGACACCAGCGTGGACTGAAGTCTAGGAAGGCCCTGCTGTCACAGCAGTTCTCAGTCTGATTCATGGTTTGAAGCCAATCAGTATGTCAAAGAAATGAGGAAACTGGAATTTGGAGTCACTATGGATGTTGTAAAATAGAGATTACACAAAGGCAGAGGAGTAGAACAAAAAATGAGGCTTTTGAAGAAGGGTGGGAACTAGAACAGGCTGAATTAGGGTGATCAGAGAGACCAGACACAAAAGCAAAGGTGGGCTCTGGGAGTCACAGGGACCCATACACCGCTGCCTCTAACTTCCTTTCTTGTTTGGAAGGGATGCTGGGCCATTGTTCACTTGCAACAATGAAATCTGCTAATGATACATAATGTTTCAAAACTAGGTAAACATGACACAAGGAAGACATACTTACACTGAGGATCCTTTTCTGAGATACAGAATTTCCTTCCTGCTGCTCACAGCATGGATTTGCCCCTTCAAGTCCCATGTGTGTTATTAACTGAACCACAAAAACACACCCATCCATCCACTGCTTCCATTCAGACAAAGGGCATCCTCCACCAAGGTCCCTAATAGATGTGCATCTATTAAAGAGCACAGATAATCACTGAATACTGATGAGCACGTTAAAAAGAGGTTTGTCTCCGTCGCAGCTTGGCATCTTCATTCTTCCTGATTGGGTTTGGTTTATCTAGACTTTCGGCTGGAAGTGACCAGACAACATCAAGCAGAGCCGACGATCCTGGGATATGAATTCAATCCCATTAACTTCAGCTTAATTGGCCAAACATAGTTAGCACCCAGTATTTGTAAAGTACTTCATGAGACGCTGCTAGAGTTACAGATCCGAAGGACATAGTGATCGGAATGAGAAATGGTGCCCACGGCTCCAGGTATTTGAGTGCATGGTCCACAGTCGATGATGCTGTTTGGAGAAGTTAAGGAACCTTGAGCAGGAACAGCCTTGCTAGAGGAAGAACGACACCAGGAGTGGAACTTGAGTCTTCATAGTCGCGCCCCACTACCACTTGGCTCAGTTTTCAGTATTTGGTTGAGATGGGCTCTCTGTGGTTCCAACTCCATCCACCACGGTCTGCCCCTGCCATTATGGACTGTAACCCCCTGGAACTGCAAACCAAAATAAACTCTTCTATAGGTTGCTTTGATCGTGGCATTTTATCACAGTGACAAAGGGTAATTAGGGCAATGCTCTTGAGATTCCTAAGAAACTAGTCCAAATAGCCCAAAAGCACACATGCTTAAAACATCTGGCAGAACATGAAGAGTACAAGGAGGGAGATGCAAAAATAAAGAGAACTCACCTAACGGGCTCATCGCAAGAGACAGCGGGTGAGCAGAGCCTATGAGAACTCTAGCAGTAAGGTCAAGACATGGAAAAGGGCAGTGTAAGAACAGTCTGGGTGGGAGCAAGTCCAGGAGAACAGGCCTATGGAAAGGAAGCACAGGCCACGGCCAGCACCAACAGGAAATGAATCTATAAGAGAACAGTGCCCACCCACTGAATGGTTCTGAAGGTTGACTTCATATACACTAAAGCCACAGCTTTATGTAGTACCACTCCAAGTGTTCAAACCAAGGAATGTGCCCAGTGTCCTGTGGGAAGGAGGACGACAGAGGTTTGGGCAGTACATGGAGTCAGTAGAGCAAATCCACTCTTCTTGTTTCTAAAGGGCCTAGGCCAGGTACCTCAAAAAAAAAATAGTGCTGCCATCCTGATTATAAGAACGACATAATCTGGCTTTCTGCTCCTTTGGACTAAAGGCCTCCAGTCCTATGTGTTTAGCATTTATAATAAGTTGCAGTCCCCAGAGCGCTGTGTGTGGTGGAAGAATGGAAATTCACAAGCAAAGACAATACGAGACTCTTTGCATCCATGATTTACTGGTTGTGTAATCTGAAAGACATCAACAAACCTTTCATTTCTCTCATTTGTAAAGTGGAAATAAGACCCATACTCCCACACTCATAGGGTTACTGCAAAGATTAAATGAAGGAATATGTTCTGTGGGCTTAGCACAGTACCTGCAACATCAAAAAAACTATAGCTCTAGTCTATTATTAATATTGAAGGAGACCCTGTCAATACATTTTTTTTAACTTTTTTTCTCTCCTTGCTTTAGAAAATACATTATATTTTCTTAACTATTAAGACTCCCTTGATAACTTTGCTCCCATTAGGCAATGAGAATTGGAAATAGGTAAGGAGCAGGAGTCATTGATTCTGAAGATTTCTGTCCACCAAAGGCTAATGGAGCATCTCAGGTGACCTGAAGGAAATGATAGCAGGGGCAGCTTAGATTTTATCTATGAGTTGGTGGGCTCCCCTCCCTGCATAGCAAAGGGTAATAACTCTAGAGCTACTGCAATATGGAAAGCACTCTCTGGGGTAGGAGGACAGGTCCTGTGTAGGTAGCAGGACACTAGTTCCCACAGAAATACCTCACAAGGATGAGATCTAGAAAGCTGTCTCTTATATTGAAGAATAACTTTTTGTTCTTTACTCATCACTACTGTTCATGGAAGACACTTCAAACATGGTACTTGGCCTTGTACCATCTAGAGGCAACACAATCCTGCTAACGTGGGTAATTACTCCAGCTAGACACATTTCCAATCCAACAGAGAAGTTACAAGGTCACATGATTGAAGAGCAGGAGGTATAGCAATTGTCAAAGACAAGCTAAAGTCCCCCCCCACACACACACACAATGATGTGGACATCCAGAGAGCAGCCTGGATCCTGGCAGGAGGGAATGGTACTGCATAAAGCTGTAATACCTCCAGGAAGAGCCTGGTTGCAAATTGGCAAGCCATTTAAATGACCAAATTACCCAAGACATAATTAGGACAGCGTCTCTCCCCCTGGAACGCCTATATGTGAATTAATGGAGCCTTCTCAGTAAGCCAAGCTAACACTAATAGCATTTTCCTTCCCTCAGACCATTTAAATCATTAATCCCTTTTTCAGGCTGGCATTTGGGTTTGAGTCTTCTGTGCCCAGAGGTCAAGTCTCTACCAGGCTGCCTTTTGCTCCCTGGCATGCCATAATGGTGGGCATCTGTCGGGACAGAGTCTTTTCTGGTTCTTATATTTTATGTTACATTTAGCACTAACCAGAAAAGCATTGGGCTGGGTCAGGATACAACTTTGTTTATTCTTTGCAGGCTATTGTGGTAAAGCGTGCATGACATGGAATCTACCAACTTAGCCATTTTTTAAGCGTACCATTCAGTGGCATTAAGCAAATTCTCATGATGGAGAAAACTATACTATTAGAGAATTCTCCCTTCCCCAACCACCATTCTCTTTTCTATCTCCATGAATTTGCCTCCTCTAGGAATGTCACTTAAGAGGAATCTTGCGATATTTTCCCTTTCAAGGCTGGTTTATTTCTCTTAGCACTGCATCATCAAAGTTCACCCGCTCACATTGGGAAATGTAGCAGAACTTCCATCAATTTAAGGCTGGATGATATTCTTTGTACACATGATAATCAGTTATCTTTGTACAATGTGACCAAAACGCCTGGCATGAACAACTTGAGAAAGAGATGTTGTGGTTTCAGAGGGTTTGTCTGTGGTAGCTCACCCCCAGGCCCCCCCCACCCCGACTTCGGTAGCTTACCCCCAACCCTCCGCACTTGGGGAGAACCTCGGTGAAGATATGTTAGGCCTCTTCACTCCTAGATAGAGGAGAATCAGAAAGCAGGCAAGAACCAAAGGCAGGATATAAAAATGGACAAAGCTGCTATGATCTACTTCTTTTGGGGAAGCACCGCCATTTTGAGATCTTGCTTCTTTAAACCCATGAGTGGATGCCGTGAAGCCATCTTCCCTGGGTTTGGATATCTGTTACCTCTAGCCATCTTGCAGCACACAGGTCAGTGATACTGAACATTCTCTTTGCCGTAAAACCATCTGCACCATCTGTCCAGAACGTTGCCTCTTCCCATTAAACATGAACCCTTATTCTTCTTTCCCTGAGGCCCTTGCCAAATGTTCACTGTTTGGTGCTAAACGGGGCATTTTTTCCAGTCAGCGTCCATTTCTCATTGGGTCTGTTTCTCATTGGACAAGTCTCCAAAGTCTGCTTCTAAATTCTCTGTGTTGCTGCTCCCAAGGAAGCAGTCTTGATGACAGATTTGTAAGATGCCCAGTAATGTATTAGGGTCCTTCATACCATAGGGGAAGAGGCTAATACTTCCCACACGTAGACTGGAGTAGCCCCTAACCTTTACGCACACCTACATAAGATCTTGGGCTAAGTAAACGCACTTAACTGAAGGGTGAAATTCCCAGGCACAATGGGAGCAATCCAAACGTGACTTCCCATTTGACTTCATTGTTGCTGTTTTTCAATGCAGCCTCTCTGGATCCAATCTCTCCCCTCAAAAAACAAAGTGTTTTCATTACTCATCTCTTAGAAGAAAAAATATTTTTTGACAAATATCATCCATCCAGTATTAAACCTTAAATACATAAAACCATCATGTTCATGGGGGGGGGGGAAGTCCCTGTTCAAATTAAGAACTTCACTTTTGGAAGCACGGCTAGTTTCAACTTTCTATACTATGTGTATTTATTAGAGCTGTACAGAAAAGAGAAATTTCATGTAATTAGTCCCCAGAGGATACCCACACAATCCCATAAATGTAACAGAAGCATATTGACAGTGGCATAAGAGGAAATACTAATTAAATCTCAATTTCCTCCAAATACTGCCAGATCTTTCAGGTATAAACTTGCTTCCTGGGCTGGAGAGCATTCTCTTGAGTGTGCCCAGATCTCAGAGTTGGTACCGCAGAACTCCCTGAAAATTCTGGAACAAGGCATCTCGTGAGCAGAGTGGCCTGTTCATGAGCACAGTAAGGGCATCTTCCCAGGTGGAACAAGCTCCACACAGCCTGGGAAAGCCAAGTGGAAGCCAATGAAAACAGGAGAAGTAGACTGGGCTGGGCGAGGACTCTTATAGATACCAAAAAAAGTAGCAGAATGAAAATGTGGTTTGGAAATAGAGTTATAGAGAGTATAGAGAGATGGAGAGAGAAAGAAAGGGACACTGAGAGAGCGAATCTGGTAAGGAGTCTAGGCAGTGGGTATGTAGGCTGGACAGACAGGGGAGGCGGAGCCTCTGTGCCGTGCCATATAAGGCAGCAACTTTGGTCCTCATTAGAGATCAGAGCTTCTCCCCACCATCTCCAGGATGACACTTAGCATAAGGGACTGGAATAAGCTGCTAATGCCAGAGATTCTGTGGTGGAAGACGACGTGTACGAAGGTGTTACAGCCCAACACGGGCTCCCACGCTTCCCTACCGCTTCATTAGAGCCTGAGGTCAACTGCAACATCCTGGTTGTCATTCTGGTGTTCTGGCTGCATGGCCTCCTCTCCCTCACTCTTGTCTCCAATGCTAAGAGCCCATCCCATAAGAACTGTCATTCCACCTGAGGACTATCATCATTTGGCCAAGAACAGATTCATCATCACCGGAGGCTGCGCTTTAAGGGTGGCTCGGGAGAACCCGACTGGACCACCTGCTTTTCCATCTGGTTTATATGTTTGGCAGCTGCAGCAGGCAATGCCAGCATCAGAAGAACAGGTCATAGAGCCCTGGCCAAGAAAAGCAAATGCATTCCAAAGAGAGTGACCCTGCTTCTCACCTCCCCTAATGGCCACACTAAGAATTAGAGATTGTGCTTTTTATGTAAGCTGTACCCAGCATTTAATGATGAATGAAAAAATCAAGGAAGCCACTGGGTGGACTTCATAGAACTGGTACCAAAGTTCCAGATTTTCACACACACACACACACACACACACACACACACACACAAATAAAACAAAACCTAAAGCTGTTGGTGGACATTTTCTGCAGAGATTCAAAAGGGAATGGTCGGGTGGGATTTTCCTACCTACTGTTCAGAGTGAGGAAGGAAGAAATCTTGAGGAGGCTAAAAAGAAAGGAGGGAGGCTAAAGATGCCCACGGGAGCCGAACGGGTCTGGAAGATGGTATTTCATCCCCACCACCAGAGAGGTCTTGAAAACAAGCAGTGTCATTCTGGAAACCTACTAATAACATTGGAAAACTAAAGGCCACAGGCGAAAGAAACTGGCTTGCTCTTGAACCTGAAGAAGTGTGCAGAAGCCCCTCTCGCAACGCCCTCCCCAGGAGCAGCCCTCCATCTCAGTCTCCTACAGCCCAAAGCCTGCCTGTGAGTCAGGCAGGCCAGGCATGCTGGAGCAGGTCAGGGTCTTGTTGATGAATGAAGTCTTTTCAGCTTCACTCAGACTCCAGTGACTTTCTTAGAAATAAGTAAGGAAAGGAAACTTGAGATCAGAACATGGACTGAACACCTGCAAGTGGAGGGGGCCAAGTGACCATGAACATCTGGTCCTCTTTTTCCTGTATTGACCAGTTTCCCAGACACTTCCCCTTGAATACATTCTAGAAAATTCATACCATCCCAACCCTGAGGCTGGTCACCAGGTACCCCACATTTGTGAGATAAGAACTACGAACTAGGGGGGGGGCTGATTCATATAAATTCAAGACGCTTAAAAATAAACTCCTAATGAAGACTTCCCAATATCAGTATGTCCTTGCTATGATCCTACTCTCCCACTGCTCAGGAATCGTTCAGAGCTCCTTTTAAAATGGTTTTAAAGGGATGACCAGGAACCTAAGGAGATGCCTCGATGAATGAAAGGCTTTGATCTGAGCTTGGATAAAAACCCACATATAAAAAGCTGGGTGTGCCTCAAGCCCCGGTGTTAGGAGACGGAGACACAAGGATGCTCACTGGTCAGCCAGGCTAACCAGCTGGTGAGGGCCAGGGTTAGCGAGACTTGGTCTCAACCAAATAAAGAGGTGAGTGATAGAACACACACACACACACACACACACACACACACACACACACACACTTGAAAACCAGGCTATTCATTGCCAGCCTAGCACTGTGCCTGGTAAATGTTAAATCAACCCTTAAAAGATAAATAAACCCTCTCTCCCAAGCCCCTTCTCCCTGAAGGTTAGTCCAAAGTATTCATTCACCTTTGGCTGCAGTGCAAACGTTAGGGGTTTGCTGCATTTCATTAAAAAAAAATCAACTAGAAAAGACATATCTATGCTTCCGACAGCGGCAGACACCAAACCAGTAAAGGTTAACAGGCATGCAAACCAGCCGCCATTAGCATCTGGAGGTTAATGGTAACAGGCTGAGGCTGGACCGGCTTCAGTTTGCTGGAAATACGGAGCAAAGGTCAGCCTCTTCCCTGAGCTCCCATTCCCTCTCTGCTCTTCTGCCTGCCTGCCTGATTGCTTGTCTGCCTGCCTGCCTGCCTGCCTGCCTCTGGTTTGGCAGCCAAATACCCATTCTAATTTCATTCCCTGCTCTTGGCCTGGCGCTTTGTGAATTGCCTCTCTTGACACAAGATAAAGTGAATGAGCAGAGGAATTGGCCCCCCACAGACACCAAAGGCAAGGCCAAGCCAGTTTGCTAAGGAAACACTCCCCTGTTCACCAGCCACCGCTCTGCAGGTAGCTGCTGCTTTAGCCTCTGCTGAGTGCTTCATAATAACCCTTAAGCATCTGGGACCCACCAGCCTCTGAGCTCACAAATAAGGATGCCACTGCTCTCTTGGGAGGGAGAGGCCCACAGAAGCAAAGAAACAGTTAATGCCTGAAGAAGCTGGGAGAAAAATAAAGAAAGGCACCTGCTCTGCGGGTCAGAAGCTTCGGGCTGCATGGCCTCTGCCCCTCTGAGCCTGCCCTGGGAGTTTTCTTTCTTTGGCTTTGTACACCTTCCTAAACCAAATATTAGCTTGAATTTCCTTTGCTCTATTCGAGGGACTGAAACTTGTCCCAACAAAGGCCCAAACCCTCGCTGTCACCCACATGCCACACTCAGCCTTGACATTTGGATGCTTTCTCCACTCATGGGTAAGGCCGCCGCCATATAGCAAAGCCAGTGGACAGGTGGGGTATCTCTCATCCTCTAATGGGGCTCCCCGGCAGGCAACTCTTTTGGATCATGAGAGTCCACAAAAGGGAAAGCCGTTTCTCACCACATTATCCCTGAAGGACGGAAGACCTAAATAGTTCCCCCCATCCAGTGACAGTAAAACTGTAAAATTGAAGTCCAGTAAGCTGGCTGGGGAACAGAGCTAGCTTAAAAACCTGAGGTTTGATCCCCAAAACTCATGTCCTGGTACAAGGAGAGACCCAAGTAGACCGCTGTCCTCTGCCCTCCACATATTTGCTGTGGCACGGACACTCTCCCCCCAGAGATATACCGTGCATACACACAATGATATTTTTTAGCTGCAAAATTATACAAGTAAGAAGAGTTCTACTATCAAGTCGGCTTGCAAGGAGCCTGTGTTTGCTTGGCATCTGTTCACGGGTAAGCAGGTAAGCGTTCTGCCCCTAGTGAAGGCACACCCACCATACCTAAGACCAAATGAAGGTAAAAAGTGGGCTTGTACAACAGACTGACCACTATTCTCACTGTAAGAGACCTGGGAGTAACATGAATAATGTTCACTGAGGATTTTCCTCCATGCTTTGCTCTGCACCCCTGAGGAGTCTGCTCTTCTTGGTGGGCGAGGTATTCAAGTGGCTGCTCCTCAGGCTGGTTTCTGTGAGATCAGGCAGGGAGCTCGGTCGGGCTCTACCCTGGTTCAGCTTGCCACCCCTACTTATGAAGGTCTTAATTAGAAGGCTTGGTTCATTGCCCTCCTTTTAAAAGATGTAACATGTAGGGTGGAGAGGCTCTTCCTGATCTCCAAGTGTGTCTTTGAGTCATCTCTGCTTCTTCCCATTGAGCATACTAACTAGCACTCGGTAGACTGGCCAGGTTTGTGAGCTCCAGAGGTTCCCCTGTTGGGTCCTTTCTTTGGGTCCAAGACTCTGGATATCAAAATTAAAGGCATGTATTCCTTAGAAAGAGTTGTGTCCTCTGGATTCAAGTGGTTGTGATCAGCAGGAGAGGAAAGTCTTAGGCCTCAAGGACCTTCTACTAAACTTTAGTGTTGCTCATCACTGCAAATCGGATTTGGAGACCACTTTTTTGGAAATGCCTTCACCCCTTCTAGCTCTATCAACTTATCTTTACAGTACCATAACGTAGGCAGGATCACCGCTTGCAGTTTGGAGAAAGAAGCTTGCTTATGGTCTCCAGACAGCTGGGAAGTCAACCCCAGGCTGCTCGGGTCAAGTTCTCTGCTCGAAGGCCTCTGTAGCTATTACTACCAAGAAGCCTCTGTCTGCTGACTTCTGACCTTCACATGCAGAAATATCAAACAGAAGAATCTTTGTGAAAACTGGAAGGGAGGAAAAGATCATAAGGGAAGGAATAAAAAGGGGGTAATGGAATACATGTGTCATGAAGGCTGGAAGGAGAGCTATTTATAGGAGGAAGAAGAGCGGGAGGATGGGAGAATTATACATGTGTGAAAAGGATAGAATGTAGCACATCACTATAAGCTAACTTTAAAAATTAATTAAACCTAACAACCTTTGCTACCCGCCAAATCAATTTCCTACCTTCTTAGATTTACTAAAAGCAAAGCTCTGATGGGTAGTAAGATGCAACTCGCATTATAGATTCATGACAACTTTCCTTTGGCGTCTGTAAGGAAGACACACCATCAGATATGAGCATGTATCCTTGACCAGCACTGCCCTGAAGAGCTCTCTGCTTTTGAATAAGACCTTTGCTCTTTCAATAACAAATCAGAGAGAAGGAAAGAGAAATGTCGTCGTTGTCATTGTCGTGCGTGTTGTCCGCCGTACACAGCCACAGCAAGAAGCTCAGATGCCCATCTAGTAAAGCAGACACAGTTCTCTCTCCTCTTAGTCTCAACCTGCTCGCCTTCCATCCCAGCCTCGCTGCCTGCTTCCTTCTCTTGCCACCAGCCCACTCTGCCCTGCCCCTGGGGTTGGGGCTGCAGGTACAGCTGCTGCATCCAAGCACGCCTTAGTACTTCCCCCTGTGAGGGACAATTTTTAACCCAGGAAAGGAAAATAGAAACCATACCCGAGAGAGGGGTGGAGAGAGAGAGAAAGAGAAATCATCACAGTCAACAAGGCACAGTCAGGGGTCTTAATAGCAAAACACATTTTCTAAATGAAAGGATTGCCAGACCAGACTCCCAGCGTGACTAAGAACCCTGGGGAGAGAGTGGAAGATGTAAATACACAATGTAAGTTTTGGCCATGTCTGGGACAGATTAAGGAACCCCTAGATAGGAATTGTTTTAGCAGTCCACTAGGTGACAGATGAAAATCAGGTCTATTGAAGCCATAGGCTTTCAGTTTGACATAATTAAAACCATTTTCAAGTTTGTTCACCCCCTCAACCTCAAGTGAGTCCCTCTTCTCAGATCACAGAGACGTGGGGCTTCCCAAGTCTTACCTCCAGAAACACAGTGATCTCTGAGATAGAGGCAGACCTGAAAGTCTGTATAATATTTTTATTTCACTGGAGCCTTTTATATGACCCAACCAATACTAATGTCACAACCCCAACCTCATCAAAAGTAGTAGCAGTAGGACTCAGCAAGAAGATCTGAAAGCAAACTGGCCTTGTGGCATTTGAAGGTGAAATACAGGCAACCCAGGAAGAATATTGGTTCACTATTAATGTAACCATACACTCATCAGTGACTCTCTGGGCATGTGCTGGCTTCCTGCCCCCACACACCTGTTTTTCTGCCTGAGAATATAAACTTTCCAGATGCCAGTCTTTCCTTTGCTCCAACAGATGAAAGATGCTTGAAGGGTGATTCTTTATGGTCTGGTTCGTTGGGCAAGATGACAAGAGAAAGATCTTTATGAGAATCAGAATAAACCAATGATAAGAAGGGGTTATATTGTAGAAGATGACACAGTTGGTCAATAGACGGGGAAGAAATTAAAAATCTTTGTTGTTCTATTTAATATACTTAATTCTGAGTTGTCTCAATAATAGCAGTGTTCCATGTTCCATATAATATTTAGGTTAAATTCTTGTGGGGAGGTCAGCTCAGAAACTGGAAAATTCCACCAGATCTCTCACCTCCAGAAGGGAGGGGCTAAATCGCATTCCTTAGACCACAGGGAGGAGGGACCAACCAGCCACCTTCCTCGAGGCAACCATTGGCCACCTACCCTAGAGACCAATCAATTTAAAAGTCAAACTCTTCTGCCAATCACATTGTGCCTAATGGTGGCGGCCCTGAGAACTGTATAAAGGCTTGCTGGATGGGCTGTGCGTGATTACTCTCTCCCCATGTGCAGGGCGGTGCCGGCATGCTGGATTAAATAAAATTCCTCTTGCTTTTGCATTGATTCCCATCTCCACATAAGTTAAGGCTCGCCAGAGTCTTACACTTGTACAGGTGTAGGAAGCTCATTTGACACCCCAAAGGGGACAGGATCTGCATGGTGCTTGTATACTAACTAGGAAAGGTACAATATAGTTGTTTGTAACCTAAGAAAGTTACATCTTTTAAAATGTATATCTTAGATAAAATATCAGTCCTAAAAGAGGAAATAAAAATAATATGCAGGGGTTTGATATTTAAAAAAACATATCTTCGAGATAAACAAATGGGACTGTGGAACCCCCAAGGGGCGTCTACATTTAAAGACAGAAGGAGGCAAGAAACTGGTGAGCTGTCAAAATACTTGCTGCTCCACATTGGACTGAACTAAACTGCTTTTTAAAATTATTATTATGAGCAGATGGGAAGGTCAGCACCCTCCCCATTAAAAAGGATTTGCTGATCCTAAACTTCCCACCAGTGAAAGGCAGAATTCTTGCAGAATCTCTACCATTCTTAGCACAAGGTTCGTGCTACTGTCCTCATACCTGGGGGATGGATGTAAACAAAGAATATAGAAAATAATTTAAAAATAAAATTAAAAAAAAGAAGAATAATAACGGTGTCCTTGCCTCTGTGATTACACCCATTTGGTGCAGGAAACATGAACCCTAGCTGCCAATTCTCTGCCTCATTTTAGAGAGAGAGTGGTGCATTCCCTCAACACAGAAAGGAAGGCAGCATGATTACTCAACAGAGAGGCTCAAAGGAGCCTTGCGGTGACTATGTGTTCTCACTCTGGGCGGATCTGCCCACTTCTTCTACCAACAGGGATGCAAATCTTGGTTTAACCTACTTAAAAATAACAGACAATGGGCACTGTCTGCTCATTCCAAAGGCTTCTCATAAGAAAGAAAGTCTCCTATATGGTGATGTCAGAAGGCCTCAGGAGCAACACAAAGATTTCCCAGAGGGTCTTCTAAAATAAGAGAGAGGACCAGTCACTTTGCTTAAGTCAATAAAGTGTAGAACACTCCTACCGCTGTAGGAAGTAAATAACACTTTCCCAATATAGACAAATGTTCTCATAGCAAAATGTTCTCAGAATCAGCTAGAGCAGTGATATGAAGGTTCCTGCTATCTCCTGGAGGCCTAAGTCTATTACATGGAGAACATCAAATAGATACTTGCCTTATCCTGCTGACAATTTTATCTCTCAAAAAGGTAGAGAAAGCAATTAGGGAAACTGCTATTCTTGACACAATTCTGACATCAAAGAAGAGGCAGCTGGAAGTGTGTAAGTGGTAGGAATCTCTCGAGTGAGTGACCATTTTGCCTTGAAACAAAGTCTAGCAGCTTGAGAATGAGCAGTGTATACAGGTGGCTATTGTTCACCACCATCAGCTAGGACTGACTCCAGTGAAGGCTCCAGCCTTCCAAGAGATGACAGTCTACCTGTATAAAGGCATCTGACCAGTAACAAAGGAAAGGCAGAAGGGGCTAGTGTGGGAATGCTATTCAAATCTGACTGAGCTGACTGGATGGATGGATGGATGGATGGATGGATGGATGGATGGATGGATGTGTGTGTGTGTGTGTGTGTGTGTGTGTGTGTGTTGTGTTGTGTGTATCTGTGTGTCTGTGTGTCAGAATGAGATTGTTGATATTCAAGGTAGTGGCTAGAGAATCAAGTTGGAAAAGTCTACCTGCAAAGCTCTTGTGAGGACAAAGTAAACACAACATTTGTCAGTGGTTAGTTAGCACCGCCCGTCTTCTCAGAGCCACCACAGCCACATTTATTCTAAGAGCCACTAAATCTTACCCTGCCACAGCTGTTCAAGCTGAACCAAACGGTTTTCCCTTTCTACTAGAAATGTGAAACCTGGATCCTGTACCGCTCAGCTGCTTGATGGGTATAGCAAATCCCGAGCTCCGAGGAACCATCTGCTCTGAAAAACAGAGGCCAAAGACATCTGCAGTAAGGCAGGAAGGGAACAGGGCAGAAGAGAGTCCTTAGGAGTGAAGGCCTCAGACAGCTCACTGTGCTCTTCCGTCCGACCCCTCAGCCTCTGCAGGGCAGGCTGTGCTCCTTACACTGGACTGTTAAGACGGCCCTGAGCCATGATGCATTCTCCTTATTTTTTAAAGTGTTTTTATTTACTCCTAAGTATTTCACACACATAAACAAATAAACACTCCCCATTTTCCCCTTTAACTTCCCTGAGTTTCTAACATACCCTCTTTTAACTCCATGACATTTTTTTTTAATAACCCACAAAGTCTGGTTAGTGATGTCCATATATGAATATGTGTTGAGCCATCCACAGGAAGGTGAAAATCCTACCTGTGGCCATATTATCCAAAAAGAATGATTCTTCCTACCCTAGCAGCTCTGAACTGCCAATGTTTCCTCGGTAAGGGGTGGGGCCTATGCTAGAAATTTGGCTGGCTTGATCTCGACCTTATGCAGTTAACTACAGCAGCTGTAAGTTCATGGTTGTGCTAGCAACCTCACGTGCAGGAGGCAGCACTTCAGGACGCTCCTCCCCACCCTCAAGCTCTCATATTTGCTGTCTTCTCTTCTGTGATATTACCTGAGCTTTGTTGAAGAAGATTTGATCTATGGGTACCCTACTGCTACAACAGTGGCATAACTGTTATGGAGTAACTAACTGTTTTCTCATTAAATCTGAGGTCCATTTTAAGGCAGGAATTTGTATTGCCGGTACTGTAATCCTAGGATTAGCGGCCGGGGAGGTCATACACCTAGAGCAAAACCTGGTAGTGTTATTTTGCTCGTGCTGTCAAATTGCCTTTAAAATGTTTATGTTTAGATGCATTGATCCATCCAGTCTGCTCTCAGTGATTGTCAGGAAGTTTCTTTTTTGCAATAGGCAGCAGTCAACAGAAAATGCCTTATTGGTCAAAGTGTAGAAAATGTAAGACTGGTGAAGTACATTCTCTTCTTAATACAAGAAAAGTCACCCGGTAGTGTGGTTTGAATGTTAACTGTCCAGTGCTTGAATACTTTGTTTCCCAGTAGTGTCATTGTTTTGGAAGGATCTGGACCTTCTAGAGGGTGGAGCCTCTCTAGAGTGGGTCACTGAGGTCTATAGCCTTGAAAGGCCCCGACCACTTCCTGTCGGTTCTGTGTTTCCTTCCTGACTGCAGAGGCAGCTCTTGCTTTTGCAGCCATGCCTTTGCCACTAGGATGGACTGAACCCCTTCGAACTGTGAGCTAAAGGACTATATCACCTGCATAATCTCCTAGCACAATGGAGTGGGGGGAGGGCGCCTGAGACCCAGGCCCTCTGACTCAGCACTTCTCGCCATCAAAGCCATTGTAATTCTCCCCAGGGCCATCATCCTATGGGTCCTTATTTACAAAATAAGGGGGAGGGGGACCAAGGCTGATGGTGGGGTGGGACAAGCACCTGTTGGTCTGAAGGATGGACAAGGTGGGATAGAGATATTGAGTGAACATCTAAATCAGTACTAGGCGAAGATTCCGCAATTGAGTAAGTACCAGTTAAGGAAAGAGTAGCACCAGACAGCAGCACAGAGAGGAGTGACCCTTGATGTGGAGCCTAATAGGGAGCAGCTCTTTGGAAGAACCAGACTGGACTACCCAGCTTCAAAGACATCAGGAGACTAGAAGTCCATCTCCAAAGGCCACAGCAGGAGTAGGTGGGGAACAAATGACAGAAGAACAGGACAGCAAGGAGTGTGTGCAGTGAGGGGCATGTGCAGCCAGGAGTGTGTGCAGCCAGGGGTGTGTGCAGCCAGGGGCGTGTGCAGTCAGCGGTGTGTGCAGCCAGGGGTGTGTGCAGCCAGGGGCGTGTGCAGTCAGCGGTGTGTGCAGCCAGGGGTGTGTGCAGCCAGGGGTGTGTGCAGTCAGTGGGGTGTGCAGCCAGGAGTTTGTACATCCAAGGATGTGTGCAGCCAGGGGTGTGTGCAAACGTGAAAAGATGAAGACAAGTGTGACAGGCTCTGGGGGCAGTGTAAGGAAAAGAGGGCTCTTTCTAGCTCTTAGTTCTTTAATTTAAAATCTCTTTGTGTGTGTGGAGTGGTGGGGGGCGGGGGTGGGAGGGACTAGAGAGATGGCTCAGTGGTTAAGAACAATGACCACTCTTCCAGAAGTTATGAGTTCAATTCCCACTCTACATGGTGGCTAGCAACAATCTATAATGGGATCCAATGCTCTCTTCTTGTGTGTCTGAAGACAGTGACAGTATAGTCATATAAGAGAGAGAGAGAGAGAGAGAGAGAGAGAGAGAGAGAGAGAGAGAGAGAACTTTAAAATCTTTTTTTCTTTTCTTTAAGGACAAACTACTTATCTGTGTAAGAACTGGGTAAGGAGTCAGTTGCAACAAAACTAAAGCTGGAACAAAGAACAAAGACAGTATCAGGTCTAAGGTGGGTGCCGAGGCTTAGAAAAATAAGCAGAAACCTGTACTGGTGGGAAACAGAAACAGAATGTCATGTCTACAAGTAAATATTTGTGCAAGAAAGAAGATGAAAGGGACCATATCAGCAGAATGCTCAGATGTAATCCTAGGGAAGGGAAAGGGGAGACATTAAAGGAGGCACAAGGCACCCCGACAGCTGACTCAGAACAAGAGTGTGGAGCAGACAGCTGGGAGTATGGGGAGGGCCCCCAAGCACAAAGGCACGGCACGCGTCTTCCAGCAGGACGCCCGGCGATCTGTCAGAAGGGCAGATGGACCAAGGACTCAAAAATTGCCAATGTGTGAAAGGACTTTTGAGATAGGTCTGAGGGAGAAACAAACAAGAAAAAGATGAATCTGCTGCTCAGGGGAAGATCATTTGCTGCTCAGAGACTGCAATAAGTGGGCAAGATTCTGAATCTGTTTGCCTTTCCATAGGAAAACCATCTTGAGAGGCTTTAAGGTAAACACCATGAAGAAGTGGAGCACAAGAGCGTGGAAAGATAATAATAGAACAGCTGGGTTCCTTAAATGATCCAACTATTCAGGCTTCCATGACAGGCAGCCACGACACAGAGAAGTGATTCGCAGGTGTGTTGGGGACAGTCGTTTATTTGTGAAGGGGTATCGGGGCGGGAGAAGGGATGACTGCTGCTCAGGTCAGGTGGGGAAGGAGGAGGACATCCTCCACATCCTCACGGGGCTCCTCAGTGTGCAATCGAAGGCTGAACCAGTGGCTCCTGAGTTTTTAGAAGAGTCCGTGTTGGCTACGAACAGTGTTCCATCACTTGTTTCTGTATTTCAGGACAGAGATGTGTAGACCGCTAGCTGTCCATTTGCATCCTGCTGCATTCCAGAAAGGACTGAAGGTTGGTTAAAAGAATACCAAAAACTCACCAAGACAGTGCAAACTACAAATGGCTGAGAAAGCAAAGGGGAAGGGGTTGGGGATGAAGAGGCATAAAAGGGGAGCAAAAGACAAGCATTAGAATGTGCAGCACAGACTTTCCGGTCACTTGTGCATGTATGTGGACTCCACTCCTGTGTTAATGGTGAACAAATTTAGCTGTAAGTGCCCGGGGAAAAACAGAAGAGAAACCTGACTGAGTATTCATCTTACTTAGAAAAGGAAGGAGAGCAAATGTGAAGGGTAGGGGATTGAACATGGAGAGAGAGGGAGGGGAAGGGGGATAGAAAGAATAGTGAACCATAATTGTTCCTGAGGCTAGAGCCCAAAGAAACTTCAGAAGATCTTCAGAATAAAAAGGACAGTGACAGTTGTAATAAGCAAACATTTCAAGGACTGTCTTTGCAGTCCAACGTGATAGTAACCTCCACATATCCCTCAGCCTCTCTACCTGTGATTATTTGTAATTTAGATGTAAGTAAATTTCATTAAAAATCCCATCGCTTTCAAAGCACTCTCAGCCTCCAGCATTGGCCTGATTATTTGCACCAGTGTGCAATACAGATCAATCACAGGGCAAACCAAGTAGTAACACTCTATACCACAGAGAACTCTCCTGGCTGAATGGGTACTTGGGATTGCACATCCTCTGTGCTGGTCTACCCAGGGCACAGCTTTAAGAAATTGGAGGTCCTCCCATGGGTGTTAAATGCCAGAGGGTTCTCTCAGAGATTGGACAGCGTCATCTTGGACAGCCAGTGGGTCATGGGACACTATCTTCCCCATCTGACAGTGATAATGAGGGCAGCTCACTCCTGTCACATCCGAGAGTCTCTAAAGGTAGCTCTTGTTACTAGACCATCACTAAGGAGGGAGACTTCACAATATTCCAGTTGCAATTGACACAATATACTAGGATAAGATTAGACTATGAAGAAAAGTCCTGGCTAAACAGCTACTTGATGGGAGTTTATTCAAGCCATTTCACCTTTGGAAAACATCCTCTGTAAAACAAAGGGGCTGTGTGCTCAGATGATAGGTGAGCAGCCTATTTGTGCTAACCTTGGAGTTTAGGCACATGAAATGAAAAAAAAATGTGTTTCAATGTATTTTATAATTATAAAATGTAATGTAGGTAATATTGGTTATATAAATTTTATTACACAAACCATCTGCCTTAAAGAAATACAATATCTACATAAGTCCTCAGGAAGATATGGATTACAAAGTACAGACTAAAGACCAAAATGGGTTGGTTCTAAATGTGTTACGGTGATGTGGGCTAACTCTTAGCATGGAAAAGGGAAATCAGAGTGAAAAGTATATGGTTTTTCAGAAGCTAGGGGAAGAGGTTTCATATGCACTATCCAGTCTGGCAGACTTGAACTTCTATCTAATTGCACAATTAAAGGGGTAACATAAAAAAGGGGGGGTAACATAACTATATGCAGGGAGTCACTCAGGAGGTGAATGGTATGGGGCCAGCTCAGAGAACAAGGTCAAACAAGGAAATCAGATCAAACCCCCACAATAGGACTCCTTCTTGCCTCTAATGTGACCCATCCTTCCTCATTGACCTTAGACAGTCCTCTAGACTATTCCCATCCCACTTTGCTCCCAACCAGTATCTCAATATAGCTAATCACACAGTCCAAATCACCCTTGACACCCTTGATAGAATCCTGGGCCATCCTGATACTTCTAGTCAATGGCCTTTCTGATTCATCCTTCATCCAAACCTTATAGAATAGACATTCTCCTATCTAACGAGGCTCACTGACCCCATACTAAGCCTTGTCTCATTCTACCCTAAGAAACCGTTGGAATAAGACAGTGGCATGCTATGATGAATGCCTCTTTTGAGCTCAGTTCTTGGTAAAGATAATGGGATCAGAAAGGTCTCAAGAAGGGCGGCTAAAATCATCACAGGAGAGAAAGGGCTCCTTCCTGAAGATGAGTTAAGGAAATTAGAAGTCTACAAGACAAATAACAATGTTAGGAGGAGACAGTCTTACAGCTTCAGAAAGCCCTGGCAAGAAAATAACAGATTCATCAACCAAACTCCAGAAAACCAAACGAGGCATCCTCTCTTGACTTTAAAACATGAAAATTCAAGCCAGTTTAAAAAGAAACAGCTAACAATAATGACAATAAAGTGGTGATTTGAGAAATAATAAAGCTAAAAAACACTGATTGAAGAGGTTCAGTTTTGGATTTTGGTCTTTGGGTTTTGATACAGGGTCTACTCACATAGCCTGGGTTGGCCTAGACCTATGTAGCCCAGGCTTGCCATAAACCCAAGATCGTTTTTAGCTCCCAGGGTACTAGGATTACAGGCACATATCATCACACCCATCTCGATAACGTAAGTTTAAAGGATGCACAGTGTCAGAAGACTACCCGGAAACGGACCATCTCCAGCTCTGGAACCATCAAACTCCACATCATCTGGCATGCTGACTCCCAACGGTGAGTGCAGCCAGCCGGGAGGGGATGCTCCTTTACTGTAACTGGCTCCTTCACTGCGAAGATTACCCATGTAAAAGTGCCTACCCCAGTGCCCAGTTCCCCCGGCCTAAGAGCGGCAGCTCGAGCCAGTGAGACTCACTGTGTGACTTAGCCGAATGAATGTGGATCCAGATCACCAGAGTTCTTCTGCTCAGTCACCGTGTTGTCTTCAGTAAGTCAATAATTGCCTCTCTTTTCAATAATTTTTTTTTCCAATTCCTGCCATTAGGCCCCCTCTTGGTTTAACACTTGGGGGTGGTTTGGGGACACTCTCCATAAGCTGCTCCCTGCTTAAAAAGAGTATTTCTATATATTTTCTTTCCTTAAAACAAGAAAGATTTATTTATTTATTTTTATTATTTATGTATTTGGGTGTTTTCCTGTATGTGTGCACATCACATGCATTTGTGCAGATGCCAGAAGAGGGTGCTGGATATCCTAGAACCAGAGTTACAGATGGTTTGTGAGCTACCATGCAGGTGTGGGAACGGAACCCAGGTCTTCTGCAAGAGCAGCCAGTGCTCTCAACTACTGAGCTGCCTCTCCAGCCCCTGGTTCTAGATATTTTCCAGTGTTAATATCATTACCATCCCACAGAAAATATTCTGGAAAGAATAGAAACCTCTCAGACAATAATCTTTGCTATGACATGCCAAAGGCAGAAGGTTTAAACAGAAGTACATGGGCTGGAGAGATGGCTTAGTGGTTAAGAGCACTGGCTACTCTTCCAAAGATTCCTCAGCAACCACATGGTGGCTCACAAACATCTGTAATGGGATTTAATTTCCCCTTCTAATATGCATGAAAACAGAACAGTCTATATGTACATGTATATATATGTATATATAATATATAAATAAATATTTTTAAAAGTACATAAGAAAAATATATTTACAGCTAGAAGAAAAATAAATAGCAATGTAGAGTGTATCCAAGAGAAAGTGCACTCCCTCTCTACAAGAGGCAGCAGGGTGGGAAACCTGGAGAAGAGGGAAATCTGTGTTGCGATTTCCAGATACTACCGGTGTACTGCAAAGGGCCAAGCAGTCCGCTCTCACCCTGCCTAGAGCACATTGCCTAGGCCTGCAAAGGCAGGGGCAAAGGAAGCACACGACAAGAGGAGTCAGTTGGTTTACTTTTGTAACTGAAGAGCATCTGGAAGATATGTTTGAAGTATTATCTGCCTTTGGTGGTAAATAGCTAAAGGCCGAGGCACTCAGGAATGAGCTAAACCCAAGCCTGGATCTTGGGTCATGCCGAGTCTGCCCATGTCCGGTTGTTAGGATGTTCTTGAACTAGTTTCATGACCAGTTAGCCTCCATGCTCCTTAGTGCCAAAATGAGCATACTGACAGCCCCTCCCTCGTAAACTATGGGCTTTAGATGAGCTCATTCTTGGAGTATACGTACCACAGGGTCAGGTGCCATCCAAGTGTGCAGTAAGCCACACCTGTAATTAGCTGGTGTGGCTTTCCTTCATCTCAGTGCGGGTGGGGAGGAAGAACAAGATCTGAGATGCTCAGAAAATCCACAGTCTACTCTTACTGATCGTCAAACTTCCACTGATTTCACATACTAGGCTATGCCTTGATTACAATCCTATATGCCTTTGGGTTTACATCCACAAGTTTGAATTTCACTAGCATGTCTCTCCGGGGACTCATACGGAGTCAATACCTCTTATCCGATAAGGCCTAAATTGGTGTTGTAAACTACCATTTGGACTCTGTAACAGAATTGCTAATGGGGTAATAATTAACAAATTCCCTAATTATTCTCCTCTCTTCCAGATTTATCAGCCATTGCATCTTAGGAGTTGTCTTTTACCTTCAGGAATGTGGAATGAAAGTAATGGGCAAAGTGGATAAAAAAGGAGAGCCCCGAGGATTACAGACGAGTTGTTTAATTCTACAATTTGCTCTTCACGGTTGAATAAGACCTCAGCTCCTTCCCTGCCATGCACTCGTCGACCAGAGCCATCCGAGTCTCCCATCCACGGTGGAACTTTTAAAATTATTCCGTTTAAGGGCGAGGCTAAAAGGGCCTCATAATTGGCACACCTAAGGGGGGTAACATTTTAAGATTTCTTACATCGTCCTCCTGCTGTTTCTCTGGCCACTCTAGTCTACCACAATGTCTCGCATTTTCTTGCACTTCAAGTATCTCCATTTTCCTCAAGAACAGGTCTTACTCTGGAGCCCAGACTGGCCATGAACTCACAATCCAGCCTTTTCTGCCTTCAGAGTGTTAGGGTGATAGATGTATGCCACTAAACCCAGCTGAAAGAACTCTTCAAATACTTCTTCACACCCAGTCCCCCGGCCTCGCCAGCACTGCAGTCATCACAATCAAACAGGTCCCCATATCGACGCCAAGCCTCTTCTAATACAGTTTCTATTCCACCAAACAAAGGGGTCATATTTAAAAAGCAAAGCCCGTTCTACTACTCCCACTCCCAACATCCTGTGCGGTTTCACCTACTGAACACTGAGACAATGCCTTGCACACCCAAGTCTACTCAAGACTCGCCCCCACCAGGTTTCCCAACCCCATTTCCAACAGTTTTCTCACGCTCTCATTCAGCTTGCATCTCAACTTGCCTGCCCTTTGCGCACGCGCAGTTTCCTCTGCCAGGAGCAGCAAGGTCCCTTTACCCCCTGAAGAAATCAGACCCATTGTTGGAGCCTCAACTCCAGAGCCATCCCCAAGCACACAGCGGTCATGGAAGCCATCACTTTCCCAGGGGGCATTTGTGCTCTTGGGCGTGGGGACCACATCCCACTACACTTTGCAGTCCGTCCGGCATCAAGCATTGCAGTTCTCGGCCCCGTGAAGGCAGCCGGTGCTTGTTTAGCTGCTCAGTGTTCAACCACAGACCTGATAAATGACTAGAGAAGACCGACAAGGATTCCTTCCCTAAGATAGTTTTAAGCCCTGGAGAAGAGAGGATGGCAAAACCACGTGTGTGCTCACGTGCGCGGCACTCTGCGAGGCTTTCAGGAAGAGAGAGAACCTGTGGGTCTAACTGATGGCATCAGAAGAACAAGCCTGTCCCTGAGGCGCTATTTAAATTCCACTCCGTGATTTTCTTTTTAATTCATTTTTATTCCAGGTGCAGCCCTGCAGCTATTTTAAACCTGAGACTTAAAATAAAGTAATACTAATAGCTGGAGTTATCACAGGCTCCTGCAGCAACAGTGCGCCTCGAATCTGGTGGGGAGGGGGTGGGGGGAACCATACATGGAGCTGCTCCCTTCCCCCGGAGAAGGTGGAGAGCGAACAAAACAGGGGCTCCATCATCAAAGGATTGTGCTTCCCTAAGCAAAAGCATTCACTCCTTCCGTGCCCCGAAATAGTTCACTTTGTACATCTAACTGTTCCTTTTCAAAATGTGCAGTCTGAAGAGAGATGAGACTGCTGGGCCGGAGAGCAGAAAACACCAAGCAGAGGGTGCTCTCCCCCAGAGAGGCCAGCTGACAATCTGTGACAGCCACCTGAGGCCCGGGGGACTGTGTGCAAATGCAAATTCCAGGTCCCATCCAGACCCACAGGGCCTGAAAGGGGTGCCCTTTAAGTGCGTGCTTGTGGGAAAGTGACTCTCTCGGCTCACGAAAACTGCCCAGGAAATGGAGCGCTATGGCGCCCAGGGGCACACAGGCCGCCCCTGACCTGTTTGTGTCAGCAAGAGCCAGGCCTGTTTCTTTCAACTCATTAGCGAAACAAAGTCATGCTTTAATTACTGGCCTGGGCCAGTAGGGAGTCCACAGTATTAATGGAGCAATGGACAGAGACCTGCTCCAAACTTGGACCGTTGGCATCCACTGTTTGCCTTCCTCGTTCTTAGAGGGGCATTGACCGCTCCACGTGGGCTGGGAGACCCTTTCTCCTCATATCCCCAAGAGACAGCACAAATGGGAAAGACCGACCAGCACTGGCTCCTCTGAATGCAGGCAGGGATATAAGAGGAGGGAGGGTTATTGGTGTCAGAACCTCCCCCCTAGGATGGGAAGAATATGGAGAGGGGGTGAGCAGGCCCCAGCCGCAGCTCTTGAAATGAGCTTATGAAAACCAAGTTCTCCCAAGATGAGTCTCTGCCACGTCCCTCTGGTTAGAGGGTCAGTTCCTGACCTAAGTTAGCAGGGAGTCTAGCTGAAGTTTTGGCTTTGGGCATCGGAGAAAGGAATCAGACCAGAGCAAAGCCATCAAGGTTGCATGGGAAGCGCCCAGAGGCCTCAGAAATGGCTGTTCGGGAGAGGCGCCACACTACTTAGTCACAGCTGGCCTCCCCAGAGGCAGCCTGGATATTTTCAGCCAGGCGATGGATTGTGGTTACACCAACAGAGCAGCACTGCAGCGAGGCACGCTGCAGCCTCCCCCTCCCTAGAGTCCACCCCTGAGAGCAGCTTGTCAGACACTGCCACTGTCAGGGCATTTCCTTCCGCACAGGGGGAAAGGGGCCAGTCCTCTCTTGACTTCCCATGGTATTCTCCTAAGGTATATTCCCCTTTACAATCTATAGCAGCATTTGGGTCAGAAAGGGAATCTCACATCGTTTCCCAAGTTCTAAGTTTGCGCAGGCCTGCAAATTCTGACAAAAGGCTGCTATCCATTCCTCCGCTGAGTAACACCAGTTCAAAAGATACTACTCCAGCCGTCCCTGCCCCTCCACCCCTGACCATCCTCATAAGGAAGAAAACCGGAAGCCACCTGAAAGACACAGTCAGAATGAAGGCTCTAGTCTACTGTTCCCAATTCTTCTCCTATGCACGTTCATCTCTTTTGGTTTGGACCAAGGGAAATTTCTTCACAAGCCATGTTCCACATGCCTCACAACAGACAAGTGTCTTTGCACTCAGATGGGGGCTTCCCAGGGTGTCCCAGAATCCCTAGGGTGGTAGACAACATAGGAGACTTGAGCTGTCAAGGAACAGTTCTGAGATGCTCACACTTTAGACATTCTCTGGCCAGACTGCTGAGGCAGGGGCCAGCCTACCATGGTGTTATCACAGTCTGCAAGGCCACAATGTACCCATACATGCCCAAGTTTTGGAAGGCCACGATGTGCCCATAAGTTTACCTGCATTTGATTTGATTTCATTCTCATCAAAGGCTGTTGTGTAGATGAGGAAGTCAACATTTTGGATCACTCTCATCTAGCAGTCATAGAGAGTTTTCCTTCTTATAGGCCTGGCTTTAATAGTCTATTTAACATAACCTAGAACCACAGGGAAGACAGTCTCCATGAGGTATTGTCTACATTGAGTTGCCCAGTGTGGAGTTGTCTTAATTATGCTAATTTATATGGAAGACTGTCCACAGTAGGTAGCATCAAGTCCTAAGCAGGCAGTCCTAAACTGGGCAAAAAGAAAAAAAAAATTGAGCTAAGCACAAGCAAGCCAGTAAGCTTGTATGCATCCGTTTCTCTCTGCTAATAACTATGGATATGACTAGCTACTTCAGGCTCCTGCTACTGTGACTTTCTTTGTACGATGGACTATAAACCTGGAACTATAAACCAAACCCGTTCTCTCCTACATTGCTTCTTGTCAGGGTAATTCATCACAGCAACAGAAATGAAACTTGGACAGGGTCCATCCCTCATAGGCCTCTTGTTGGTGTCCAATTTCCAGCCCTTTCCTGCTATGTGACCGTTCCCAAATTTCACCCCGCACTCTCTGTCCCCTTCTCTGGGCTCACTGGATTGTTCATTAGGTTTCTACAAGGACATCGAGCATTTAAATCACGAACATCCTTCACAGCACTTGAGAGATCTCAGTGGATGAACAGTTCTTTGTTTCACATATTTTCCAGATCCTGCACTTGCCTGGTCATGCCTCTTGAGAGGTCGTGAGGTCTTTTAAAGTGCCTTCCAGAGTGTCATACCCAGAATTGTGTGCCAACCAGATGCCAAGGCCCTTTGACCTGCCCTGACTACCCAGCCTTCATCCTGAAGCTTGAAATTGCTTGTTTGTTTGGGGGAAGTCATTCCACACTGCCAGCTTCTTTTTTTGTTTGTTTGTTGTTTGTTTGTTTGCTTGCTTGCTTTTTAGAGACAGGGTTTCTCTGTGTAGCCCCTGGCTGTCCTAGAACTCACTCTGTAGCCCTGGATGGCCTTGAATTCAGAAATCCACCTGACTCTGCCTCCCAAGTGCTGGGATTAAAGGCATGCGCCACCACTGCCCGGCAACACTGCCAGCTTCTATGAGCTTGAAATCAAAGGAAGTTCTTAGATGGCCCCAACTCTCAGTCTGTTGATTGGTCCCTGAAGTCCAAGAACAGCTCTGTGGTATTTTAGTCCTATCTTATCATATGTTGTTAGCCTAAAAAGTCTGTTCCTTCTCTCCAGACCATTTCTTCTCTTACCAGATCATTCTATCTTCCTACCTTGTCTTTCCAACTAGAGTATAAGGTGTTTAAGGCTACATTGTACATATTTTTGCATTAATAACCAAGGTAAATGGTTAATAAGGTAACTTTCCATACATATTTAATAAGCATATGCTGGTTCATCAAGCTCTTTTTTTTTTTTTTTAATCCTACTATCCCTTTGCTCAGGGCATGCAACTACTGAAGACTCGTGACAATATTCCCAGGGCTACTGCCTGAAGACTTGCATCTACTGTCTTTCCTGCCCACAGATCAAAGCTCTAACTCTTACTTGTCTGAATAAAGTTTATTAAATGTCCACAAGGCAGTCTCTGACCTCTCCATGTAGCCTTTCCTCATAGCATCTGCATCTTCGCACTGGTGCTTCCATGAGTCTGCCCACTGCATGCTATTTTGGCGTTTCCAGCACACTCCACATACAAGACAATATCCAGAGTCCCTCAGAGAACACTCATGCCACCAAAACAGACAAAAAAAAAAACATTGATTACTTTAAAATAGGAATCTTTCACAAAAGATTTGTCAGGAAACATATTTCTATAAAGGACTCTCTTAGTATCTTTGAAATGCGGTTTGGTTGGTAAACATTCAACTGTCCACTGTAGAAGTCTCTGACCATCAAAGATAATTGTTCCCTGCAGCGATCCTCTGGCACACGTGAGCCCACGGTGCTCAGGAGCACTTTGCCATTGATTGAGTGACAATGAACTCCAGACAACACATAACTATATAAGAAGGCTCTCCCTGGCCTTTGTATATCATGGTTTCCCCATGAACCCTATAATGAAGAAACTATATACCTGGAAGGGACCTTGACAGAGTTATTCATGTCACAGGCAAGGAAAATTAAGCTCAGCAGAGAGGCTCACAGCTACAAATGTGTCTCAACTCACAACAGGTCAATTCTAAACACTTCATTGTATGTTGAAAATATTTGTAAACCGAAAATGCATTTAAGCACCTAGGCCACTAAACATCATAGCTTAACCTAGAACATTTGAAGTGTTCAGAACCTGTAAGTTAGCCCACAATCATCTAACACAGGGCTTATTTTATAACAAAGTGTTCAATGGATAATACAAATTAATTGAATACTGTGCTGCATGTGAAAAACAGAGTAGTTACGTGGTTTGACTCCTCACAGTCACCAAGCTGGAAAAGAAAATCACATTGCATCATTCAAAGCTGGGTCTTAGCTCCACTATTTGGCAAAACCAACCATGAACACCCTTTTGTGGGGGCTGGAGGTGTCATCCCACCTTCCTCTACAAGGTTCAAAAGAGCCTTTCAGGTACTATTTCACACCCTCTATCTGAACCTCCTGCGTATCACTGAGGGGTACTCCACGGTGAAGAACTCTGCATCCCACTACAGGAAAGTAACCTGGACGCCTCATTATGTATATTAGTAAAAATGCCATCCCTGCCTTTATTTACATACTTACTGATTTTAAGTTCCCTTTGTTGGGAAGAAGAGCTTCTTGGGATGCCTTGGGATTCCTAGGGTAACACTGGACAAGAACAATTTTGTCAATACTGTTAGCATGCTTATAATTGGAACTAATGAGAAGGTAAAAAGATATGCTATCTGTAGTCATAATTACTGCTCAATTTACTGAAATTGTATCTCTTTAGATGGTTTATAATCATTGTACTATTATTTGTAGAATGCTCTGTTTTCTGTCTTGAATGATGTCTTAGGTCAGTCTCTTATTTCTGCCTTAATGTAACTTTTTAAATGCCTCAATATTACCAAGAAGCCAAGGGTTCGAAGAAAGTGTTGTTTGTGTTGTAGTTTTACATTTAATTGACAAATATTGAGTTCATTCAAGTTGTGTGATATTAAGATATGGTAAATATGTACACTGTGTAACGAGGATCACTATCAAATTAATTAAAGCATCCATCACCACTCATGCGCACCCGAACTTGTCCATCTCATAATGAAAGTCTGTATCCTTGGATCCACATCTCTACATTCATCCCAGCCCAGAGCTCTGGCAACCGTGAGTCTACTCTCCATTTTCAGGAGTCTTTTCTTTAATTCCACATATAGATTAGATCATACATGCTCAAGTCACCATTCCATTCCTGGGACATTTGTGTGACAAATTTCACACAAATTTCAAGTTAAAAAAAGACAGTTTTATCTGGGTTCGAAGCCTCAGAGACTTCAGTCTACTGACACTTGGTCCTGTTTTCCTTAAACCTCTGGTGAAATGACATCCCACAGCCAGGAGGAATTCATGGCAAAGGAGGGCTGCTTATCTAATGGAGTCTAGAAAGCTAAGAAAGGATCAGGAAGAGGTCAAGGTCCCAACACCGCTTCCAATGACTTGACTTCCTCGCCCTATGCCCCACCTTCTAAATGTTTTTCCATTTCCCAGTAGTGTCTCAGGCTGGTAACCAAGTCACACGTGGGTCTTTGAAAGTTCCAACTCAGCAATACGGAATTCACCTTTCTTTGTCTTCATGACTCATTTTGCGCCGTGCCTTCCCAGTAATGTTGTAAATAGCAGAGTTTCCTTTCCATGGCTCAGTACTGCTCCACACCTTACCCGTTCACTTTTACTGCACACCCTGCTTGCATACTTTGGCTGTGATGAACAAGGGAGTCCAGCTAAAGCTTGAAACACAGCTCTCCTTCCCTTTAGGTCTATACCCACAGGGCGATTGCTAAGTCACATGGTGGCTCTATTTTTTAGCTTTTGGAGGAAGCGTTCTACTATTTTTCATAATGACTGGAATTATAACTACTAACTCTAAAAATTATGTTTTAAACCAGAAAGGCTCAGGGAAGATGGCATGAAGAACCACTGGTCAGAGGTGGAGGTATGCTCTCAGAATTGTTGGCTTTGGAGCAGAAAAGAGACACCTGCTGATATCACCCCAACACTGGGGATCCCTGTGGCTTTTGGTGAAGCATCCAAAGGTTACATTTCAGAATGGGGCCTGTTTTTCCTTTAAAACAGCAGAACTGCCAATGGGAGTTTTTCATAAATTTGACTTGTACAGAATCCACTTTTCTTCTTTCTAACTTATCAGTCATAGAAATAATCACATAGCATTCTTTCTTTGTTTTGTAACTAAGTTTCTTATTGAATAAGGAAGGATTGCAAAAGCAAATTATGTTAGTACAGCCCACACATTGCTTTGTATATTAATAGGTTGGAAAGGTGCATCCCTGCCTTTGTAGTGATGCTACAGGTATCAACATTATCAATATTAACATAATCGACAGCCAGGATTCAGTGAGCATATACTAACTGGAAATGTATGCTAATCACTGAAGAAGATTCAAATATCAAGAAATGTATGGTGCAAATATGCCATCTGTCTAGAGAAGAGAGATGTGAAGATCAGCTAAAGCACAAGGTAGTGAACAGACCGTACACTGAGCTACCCGAGCTAAAAAGAGAATAGAGGAGCCCTCTTCTAAGAAAGGCACAGAATGGGAGAATTCGAGTTGAACAATGACGCATGGAGAGGAGTCTCAAGCAAGGAGACAAGGTGTGCAAGGTGGCGGGGGCTCGAAGGTGTGGAACAGCTTACACGGCGGGACAGCAGATTCAAGCCATCACACTTCCAAGCTGTGTGACCTTGGTCAAAATACTTAACCTCGCTCTCTTTTTGTCGCTGGGAAAGTTGGGTGCTAGAGGAGTCTCACTAACAATATTGCTCTGAAGATTAGAAGAGGCCACGCTGGGGAGGCACTTAGCACTGTGCTTGGAACTACCCATAGCCCTTAGTTCTTAGAAGTTAACGATTGTCCCTCTGCGAGACTGTGAGGAGCAAGTGCAGCCCTCGAGAGTGAGCTGGAGATGGAGACAGAGTCCGTGACAGAGGGTCTTGTTTTACAGCAACAAGTTATGGCCTGTTAGAGGACATGAGCCACACTAAGAACCATGAGCCTCTAAGAACCATGGTGCCCGTCATGAAAACGAATGCACAGGAGAGATGGGGAAAAGGTCACAGTCAACACCGGCAGACGTATCCCAAGCACGGGGCCTCGCCTCACAATGACTGTTGCATGAAGAGTCTACTGACTTCCATATCTAAGTGAGCAGGACAATATCAGAAGGAGGCCAACTCAGGGAAGGACTGAGTCAAAAACTTAGGGACTTAGAGAAGATGCCCTAGGATCCCAACCCCAACTCTGATCGAGGAACCACTGTTGTTAGAAGAAAAGGAAAACCTAAGAAGTCCCTGGAAGGTGGGAAAATATAGAAACATCTAGGCAGGGTGTTCCCACGCAGCCCCAACTTCTTAGCAGAGATATGGAGAGGCAGCAGTAGTCTGGGAAGCGCACACCGTTCTCCAGAAGCTACTGTGGGAAGGGGTCTGAGGCTGGGTACAATGGACAAACTGAGGACACAATCCACTATCCCCTCACAGAAAAAACTTTCAGGGCCCATAACTAAATATATCTGGCTTAGAAGTAATATCAGCTGCTTTTATAGCCTCCATATCCAAAACACATAGCGGAAGCAACTTAAAGTAGAAAAATATATTTTAGTGCATGGTTTCAAACGCTCAGCCCATGATGGATTACATCATGGAGGGTCAGAAAGCAGGAACTGAGACTGCCAGCAGCCAGGGATGGTGTACTCATAAGGACCCGCCTCTCCCCTCAGTGACCTGTCTTTTCCTGCTAGATCCTCTTAAAGCTTCCCAAAATAGCACCACTCGCAGGATTCCAAGCATTAAAAATTTGAGCCTGTGGGTTACATTTCATGTTCAATCCACACCAGAGCCTTAGGGAACAAAGAATCCTGCGGTGTGGCTGCCTGGTGGCTGGAGCAGGGATCCACCATGATGTAGACGGTGCAGCAAAACTGCCTGGAAGACCCAGGAGGCTCAGGAGACGCGGGGCTGCACACTAAAGGGCAACCCAGGGAAGCTCAGCTTGCAAGGTTAATTAGCAAGGCTGAGTGGCCAACACGTGGCACCTTTTCTGTCTTTAAAATATAAATTATTTTATGTACCTAGGTGCTTTGCATGTCTATGTATGACCTGCATGCCTTGCTTGTAGAGGCCAGAAAAGTACAATATATTCCCTGGAACTGGAGTTACAACAGACGCTTGTGAGCTGCCACGGGGGTGCAGTGAATTGACTGTGGGGCCGCTGAAGGCAATCGGTGCTCTGACCACTGAGCCATCTCCCCAGCTCTAGAACCTTCTGTTCTGACACAAGACATTCTTACCAAGGACACAGTGGCATCCGCAGCACAGGCAACGAGAGCTCTCGCTCTGGTTTCTAGAAGGCTCGTCGAGAGAATTTATCCTCCTTTGCACCGTTTTGATTAAGCTTCAACTTGAGTCGTTGCAGTGTTTTTGAAAAAAAAAATCCCTTATTTTGACTAGAAATGAAACTTCGACTGAGTTTGGCAACAATCTCAACCCCCCCAAAAAATTGTTCATAGTAGTAGAGCAATTCCTGAGGACACTTGACAAACAACAGTGGCGTTAAAGGATGGATGAGTGGTGCTGTTGCCACACTACGTGAGTCTCTAGGCTCAGGAGAGAACCTACCCAAAGAAATCTCTTGGATCTTCTCTCTAAGCCTGCAGCCTAACAGCCTGCACATGGGGGTTGAACCCAGTGTTCCTGGATCTGGGCTGGAAGCAGGTGCTGGCCAAGCTGTGGTCCCTACAGACAGAGGAGGCTGAACAGAGGGCTTCTTGATGTCTTTACTCCCATAGACCCTAAGGCCACATGACTCACACAACTTCAAGCACCAGCCCACTCCAAGCAAAAGGCATAAAGTCGTCAGTGTCTAGAGAACTCTGTCTAGCCATAAATGTCTAGCCAGGAGCTGTGTTTCACACTGGTCACAAATGAGAAAGACACGCCCTTTAATTCTGCAGCTCCATATAAACAGAGAGGCTTGGGAGACTGGATAGAAATGGGGTAAAAGCACTGTGCTTCCTTATAAGGGACAGCATTGGTTTTTGGGCTGAATGTGGAGAATTCTTGCTAAGTACTTGCTAAGTTCAGAGGCCAGCTAGATCTGAGGATGAGGTGGTAGTCATTCTGGTACCTCTTTCATTCCGGATTACAGGGTGGGGGATAGGGGATCAGATCATTAGCAGCCCCTATGGAGAAGCTTGGTCCAGTCGACCACACACCACGAGTTAGATATAAGGATATCCCAAATGCCAAAGCTGGAGCGGAGTGGTAGTGCCAGCGAAGCCTGAGGCCCGGAAGGCCCGGCTATGGGCTCTGCAACTGCTCCAAGCAGCTCTGCGCGTGAGCTTGGCTCTTAGCACGATGCTTCGTGTCCGCACATTAACAGGTTGCCTGCTTCAAGGCTCAAGGCCTGTGTCTTGAAGATGCTGGCTAAAGCCAAGGACAGCTTTTTAAAGTCACCTTTTAAATAACGATGGAAACATCCAAAGAATGCATGAGATGTTTAGGTTCACCTCTGTGTCCATCATGGTGACTTGAAGCAGATTTAAAAAGATTCTGAAGTCAGGGAGGCCTAGGTGTGAATCCTGGTTTTGCTACCTACAATCCTTTGAGGTTTTATTGGTCTGATCTAAAGCTAAAATATTTCAATGTATAGAGTTCAGCTAAGAGTACCAACCCAATTAGTGATATTCATACATTTAAATATAATGACAATAGTGAATAATTCAAGACTGTCTGGCATAGGGAAGGACTCTACAGACAGCAGTCTATTATTTAAGATTATAATAACCATTACTATTGATACGTTCAAAAAAAACATAAGCCACCTCATCCTCTGTCCCTTGATAACTCTGATGCCAAAATGAATTTATGCAGGAAAAATAAAGACCTTTATTGGCTTCGGGGAAAGTGATTCCTAATCTAACATACCCTGCCTTTTTGGCAAAACCAGCTTCAGTCTTGAAGGTTAGGAGATATTTATCCTTGGTTCAACACCCACCTGACAGACAAAATGAAAGGATAAAATCTCAACCTAAAATAGTACTTTCATTTACCCATAAACCCACTGGCTTTCAAGCCTCCTGCTCCATTCATGCCCGATCCTCCAGTGTACTTCCTCACAGAAGGCCCCCTTCCTTTGCCAGCTACAGCTTTCCCCCCCACCTCCCCCACTGTGGTTCTCTCACCTCCACCATAACCAACTGTCTCACACAGCTCCAGAACACCTCAGTTAACTGAAGATGTCTGCAGTTGGCAAAGGAGTCTCAGAGATGACATAGAGAAGCTGTGTGATAATCAACTTTCCCAGGCTCCGAGAGGATGAGAGGACGCATGTATGCCCAAGAAGGAGATCCTTCCCGGGAATGCCTCTGTGTTCTGAGGACCTTGCATCATGTCCTTTGATTTAGAGTCAGAACTTTAGATCTTGTCCTGTCAGGTCAACCTCTAAAGGGCTAGAATAAAGCTTGCCTATAGGACGGAGCCTCCCTCCTGACACAAAAGGAAAAGACAACTCCAAGGGACATGTGGGCCTGTCTTGTTGGCACTGCTCTCTCTATATGTCATGGCGTACTGGTGCTGAGACAGTGGCTTTCTATTTCTCCAAAAGGGAAGAAACCAGAGGCTCCTAGAAGCTCTGAATTTGCAATCTCCTGAGCTCTGCTCTATGTAGCTCACACCTGGGAAGATTTTTCTTCTGTATTCTTTAACTGTAATAAACTAAAACCATGAGTATATTAGACTTGAGTCATGCTGTGATCCTTTCAAGGGAATTATGGAAAATAATAGTGATTCTTGGGGAGGCCTGATCTTGCTGCTGCTGTCAGAAGTGAAGGCAGGCTGGGGTCTGTTCCCCTCACATGCAGATGCCACTGAGGCCTGCTGATGGTCTCCATTATGCACTAAGTGTCCAGGAACCTGAATTACCACATCCTTGGCTCGTGTCCTGCCACCAAAGGTGAACCCCAAAGCGTAAACATTCCCTACACCCACTTGTCTTAGTGGTGTCGCAGCAGCTGGCACGGCTGAGTGAATGCACAGACGGAACGTCCCTCACTCCAGCTTTGCAGTACCTTCCAGCTCTAACGGTAACTCAGCAAAGGCCCCGCCTCCAGGCCACGCGGGTGCTTTAAACCTGGCATAATCACAGGGTAATAGAGAAGAAGGGCTAGCATGGGCTATCACGTGGGAGACCATTCCCAGGAAACTGCCACCTATGTCTACGAGTCTCACTTGCCTAGACAGTGTGATAGCCCCATTCTACTTAACCTCAATCCAAGGAATAACATTATGCAGACAGAAGGACAAGAGCAAAGAGGAGCCAAAGGTCAGTAGGAAGGCCACCATAGTGTCCAGGTTCTTCTGGAATTATGTTCCTTTCAGGACAGAATTATGTTTCTTTGAGGATCCAGGATCATCAGCCCCCTCTAAACACACACACACACACACACACACACACACACACACAGCTCCCTTTCAACCTTTTCCACTACTATTTGCAGTAGTTCCATGTACAAATAACTGGAAAGCCAAGAGATACATTCTTAAGTCAAACCTGGGGGAGAGGGGGACAGGAAGAATAAATGTCAGCATTTGGGTGCCAACAAAAGCAGAAAATCAAGAAAAATATCCGGAAGAAAAGAAAATGTATTTAGGTGGGAACAAGCAGAGTGAGCTGATGCTGGCCGGAGGCTGCATTGGGTCCGAACTAGCCACACATCTTTCGTTGTTAACCCTGCATCCCAAACGACTGCCCAAGGATGCCAGACAGGATGGAGGGAGCACACTGGACCACATATGCTGAAAATGAAGAAGTTTCAGGGCCGTATCAGTCACTTAAAGCCTAATATTTGGATTTCCTTTAAATTGCATTGTCGTCCACGGCTGTTCAGGCTGAGTTGCTTAGACAGTAAATTCCAGTTCTAGCTGCCATTTCACATTATGCTAATGTATGTGAGAAGCTGTCTCCCTGGATACCGCAGCAAATTGCTAGCTGAATCATAGAAATGCTGTCAACTTTTTTTTTCAAGTTTTCCATTTTTTTTTTTTTTTTGCTTTGCCATTGTGTGTAGTCAGGAGAGACAGGGAGGAATATCCCCCCAGCCCTTGCTGGATTGATTTTTGCCTCGTGAAGAAAAAGCTATAGATTCCTCTAGTATTTCTAAAGCAACCACATGCATACCTCCATTTTATTTGAAGTCATTTCTTTGCCCAAATGTCTGTGCCGGTTTCAGATAATAGGCACCAGGAGCCAGCAGAGGGAGAGAGAGAGCACCAAATCCTGATTTTTCTACAGATTCTACTTAAAACCAGAACCTGAGCATGTGGGCATTTGCTGAACCCCAAGAGAAATATGCAAATCCAATGGATTCACTAGGTGAGAGTGTTTGTTTTTCCTCTGCCTGTGTGTTTTTTAAAATGGCTTGAAGCTCTGGTGTAGGTACAAACAGCCTTTGGCTTGCAAACTGATTCTAGTTTGGGCATTACTCTCCTCTCTCCTTGGATAACCCCCTGTGCTGGGTTTATGGTTCCTTTGTCTCTACAGTAGGGGAGGGAAATGGATGCACTCTAATCCTGCTCCCTTGAGATTCTAGCAACCTAAGCCTCTAAGCCTCTTCTCCAGCTTCTGCAGCATGTGGGACTAAAGACAACAATGCCCTAAGTCGGAATCAGAGGCTACGAGCCTGGTAAAGTGTCTTCCAGGTTTAAAGAGTTAAAACTCTGTGAAGGTTGCCACGCAGAGCAGGCCATTTCTCCAGTTAGGTTGACAGATGAGAGAAGAAGGAAGGTTGCAGGCTGAGCCTGTGTCTCCAGCACTTGTATTTGCTCTGGGTATGGTAGGGATTGGAGTACCTGGCAGAGAGCCTAGGACAGGTCAGGAGCTCCCCTTACTGTGAAGGTCATCAAGGCAATCACATTCATTCAGGGCTCCCAGGCACTCTTTCAGTTTGAGATGTACCCTCCCCCCCCCACCCCTCATCCTACTGTAGAGCTGGGTATGACTGGCCATGCCTGTGCTTGGGATTTCCATCCACATCCATCCATAGGTCTCTGCCTAGTCTAACCTGCTTCCCACCACCAGAAGTCCTACCAATATACCACCGGCCACTTACCCTGCAAACAATGACTCTGACTTCTACCCATTAAGTCTTAACATTCACCTAGAACTCCAACAGGGCCTTAGGACACAATCAAGAGCCAGAACCAGTGATGCTGCCCAGTTTACAGCTGCAGGGAAAAGCAGGACCGTGACCTAAGACGCCCAAACACAACCTTGCCTCCGCTCCTAGAAGGGTTAATACTGATGGCCAACTTGACAGGATCTGGAATCACCTAGGAGGAGACAGTTCTGGGCATGTTTGTGAAGTCATTTGTAGTCTGAGCTCATTGAGCCCTCGCAGTCAATGTGGACAGCACCCACCCAAGGGCAGGAGAATGGGAATAGAAAGGGGACGGTGAGCTGAGCACTGGAGTCTACTCCTGCCCCTTGACTGTGCTGCTGGTGCGGTGCATCCAGCTGGATCACTTCTGCGCCCTGCTTTCCCTGCCGAGAGGGTTCACATCTTCTTCAGCTGTGAGCCCTTCCATTGCTTTCTCAGATATTTTGTGAAAGCAATGAGAGAAGTAATTGAAATATGTCCCCTTTGAAACAAGGCATAAGGAGTAAATGTTTTAAATGTGTGCCTTTTGCACTGGAGCTGTGCTTGAGTGGTAGAACACTCCTCGCATGTGTAAAGCCCTAGGCTTGGTCTCTAGCCCTGACAAATAAAACAAAACTCCATGCCATGAGCAACATAATTATTTTAAAAAAATAGATTGGTTTCATCCACTTATCACTACACGCAATGGGATCATTAAATATGGGTTTCATTTTAAATTCAAGAATATGCTAGATTTGAGAATTCATAATTCTTTTCAACAGCTAAGGCTGAGCTAGGGATAGTATTTATCTTATTACAAAATGGCCTTCTTTTAAGTTTAATAAATCTAAAAGCTTAACATAAAGCCTATATGATCTTTTATTAAATGTTTTAAGCTTACTATCTACAACATTTCTGTAATTGTTCAATGAAAAGTCTCTCCTGAGAATGAAGTTACATCTGTAGGGCTGCCTCAATGCAGTTCCATTTAGGTGTAAAAGTTTCTGAAGAGTTAAGGTTTAATCTTTCTTTTAAAGTTAAGTATTTTATGAATTTCATGTTCTATTACTTGACTATTTAATTTGAAAATAATGCCTTTTAATATTATTTATTGCCTACTTAAGTCTTCAGCCCAACTCTTTAAGCAAAATGATTCTTTCTAGAGGATTACATTTCCTTTATTTTGTCATGGCCTACATGGAGGCTAAGGAGCCTGCCTGCTTCCTGTGGCTACAGGAGGGAGATGGACTTCTACAGCTGTGTCTGAGTCAAAGGGACGCAAACGTGGAAAGGCAGAGCTACTTCAAAGCCTAATAGCAAAAAGCTCAGCAAATACTCCCCTTACAATGACTTGAGAGGAAATTTGTCAAAAACAGGCGACATGAGAATATAAGGCATCAACTGAAGACATACAGCAAAACAAAAATGTTTATCCAAGAACAGTAGCAGGAAGCCAAGAGCTAGTCTGAAAATGTATCTCTGTGCACCTCATGATCCAAAGATGTACTAGCTCTGCTAAAGGAGTTACCAGCTTTGCCAATGAGAGCAGCAGACTTGATTGTGAAGACAGTGAAAATCCATGCATGTATACACACACACACACACACACACACACACACAAGGTCTTAGTAACAAATATATAAAGTTGGAGATCTAAAGTATACCAAGACTGTTATCTTGATTGAGAAGAGCAACCAAATGGAAGATAAGTAACAGAGATCCAGAAAATGCATCTGCAGTGAACCTAACCCCAGGAGTCTGAAAGACTATGTTCAGTACAAGACAGATACACTCAGAAGAGACAGAGTCTTAGCTCTCTGCACATCCCTGGTTGAGTAGGCTCTGTGCATGCACAAAGGAGATACAGAGGGCCCAAGGGAGAGTAAATAATGGGGAAGAAACTGGTGAACTGACTGAACTTGAATATATATACTCCAGTTTATCTGCTCTCAACAAAGGGCAGATTTGCCTTCTCAAGAATTAAGCACATCCTCTGACCTCATCCTGACTAACCACTAAGCCATGCCACCCAGAGACAACCCCAAGAGCCAGACTTAAAAAAAAATAAGTGAGTAGAAATATTAGCAGTCATATATTATAAGGGACAGAGTCACTTCTTATCCTAACAAATTATTAGATTTTAAAAAAAGCAACAATAATCTCTAGTGAAAAATTAGACCCCAGAGTTGCTACAAAGTAGTTCATCAAAACTTGTAAGACATGTGAAAGTAAAACTGGAAAATATGCCACAGACTTAGAGGGAAAATCATCAGTATAAAGTGCCTCTGAGGTACCATAGAGGCTAGGATTAGCACAGAGACTTCCAAGCAACTGCTATAAAGAAAACCAAGTCTAAAGAGTTTTCTAAGTATGACAGTTATTCATCAGATAGCAGTATAAAATATTTTAAAATTGAGTTTCTAGAGATAGAAGACAAAAAAATTTAAATTTCACCAGAAGGGCTCAAAAATGTATTTGAAAGCCAAATATATACCTATAATTCCAGCACTGGGAAAGCCAAGGAGAGAAAGTCATAAAGTCAAGCCAACCTGGGCTACACAATGAGACTCACAAACATGTAAAGATGTGAAAACTCCTGGAAACCAGTGGGACATTGTCTTAATTACTCTTGATTATTATGAAGACACCATTACTAAGGCAATTTATAGAAGAAAGAGCTTGTTTGAGGCTTGCAGTTTCGGAAGGTAAGTCTAGAACTGACCATCAATAGTAGGGAACACAGCAACAGGCAGTCAGGCATAGATGGTGCTGGACTAGTAGCAGAGAGTTTATGCCTTATTCACCAAGCAGGAGGCAGAGAAAGCAAATCAAGAATGGCATGGCATGAGATTTTGAAAACTCAAAACCCAACCACTAGAGCATACCTCATACAACAAGGCCACACCTCCTAATCCTTCCCAAACTGTTCCACCAACTGGGAAGTTGGTGGGTTAAACATTCAAATATATGAGCCTATGGAGGCCTTTCTCATTAATACCATTAGACATGTATATAATGGAAGCTCCAAAAGACAAAAAAATATAATACTAATAATAAATAACTGAACACCCCAAAGCCAAAGGCTTCCTAAGTTTGATGAAAAATACTGAAAACACATTCAAGAAAGCCAGTGGATTCCAACCAGAAAAAACTCAAGCACGACACTCAGAGTCATAGCTGTAAGTGTTGAAAGCCAAAGCTAAAGAGAAAATCTTGAAGGCGAGAGGAAAAGATGAATCACCATAGGAACATCAGTGGACTTCTTATCAAACTTAGTGAAAGCCAGAGGCAGTGGGATGACTATTCAAAGTGCTGAGAGAAAAACTTAATAAAAATTCCATATTCCAGCAGCCTATTTCTCAATAATGAAATCAAAATAAAGATACTCCCAGATAATTAAAGACGGGGAGATTTCATTACATCAGGCCTGCCTTACAAGAAATAATAAAAGTCCTTTGGGTTGAAAGGAAGATTGGGATAATGGAACTGTTATTGATCATAACTTGAAGCCCTATAAAGAAAAGAATATCAGAAGGCAAACACATGATAAATACAATGCAGTTTTAGAATTTCCTCTTTTCTTTATTTTGTGAAATTAAAAACCATAATACTTTTTAAACAATAATAATACTTGATTTTTCTACCCCCTTTGTGCTGTTATTACCATATGCACATTGTCTTAGTATGTTATAAACCCCTAGCTCTCTTATAAATTCCTTAAAACCATTATGTAACTTGAACCCAGCTGTTCAATAAACAGAACCTATAGATTTGGGGTTCATCGCCATCATAGAAATATAGCTCTATATAGAGAGGGCTATTTGGAGTATAGTATGGACTGAACTTGAAGGGGGAACCAGAGAGATGATAAAGTGTGGATTTATTTCTTCTGTCATAGACTATTAACAACAGGCTGATTTTCTGGTCTTGGCTTTCACCTGACATAGACTCTTACTCAATTTAGAGTAGCATGGAGCACCTAATCTCTCTTTAAAAATTTCCTTCACCCAACTTCTGCATCCTTAATGCCTTAGCCTTCTTCCTACATCACGTGATACTTCTTAGTCTTCTCAAATTCTCGAAATTTCTGGGACTGTAAGTTGAGTTGCCTGACATCTCAGTTCCTGGGCTGCCTTTCCTTGCTGATGAGTTTCCTGGTCCCCCAGCTCCCAAGTACTCATCATTCAGATCTGAACTTCAAACGTCTATGTCTGAAGATTCTTCACCTCTCATAGAGTAACCCTTGGTCCACATCCCACACCCAATCTGTCAGCACAGCCCTGGAAATGTATCTATGATCCAACATCATTCCTCATCTGGTTAAACATAGTACCCTCCCTTTCTTCTCTCTTTAGACAATTCTCCTGGTATATAGAGTGTGCCTTTTAGGTACAAGTCCTGTGATATCAGCTCCACATGCAAAACTCTCCAGTGCACTTGGAAAACATTCCAAAGACTGGCCTTTGTTTAAGGTTATATGAACTCGACCTTGGCTATCCTACTAGACATCTCCTCTACACCTCTTTCCTTTATCCACTGTACTCCAGCCATAGCCACACCATTCTCCCTGGAGCTACTCTACATCCCAACTACCCTCAGCATGAGCTCTGCACTCTACCAAGGATGCTCATTACTCACCTACCCACTCAGTTTCCCCCACATTCATTCAGCTTCCCTCCCCATCAACTCATTTCTGATCTGTTTCAAATAAAATGTCCTGGTTTATTTTTTTTTCTAGGTCTCTATCACTCCTTTAACTGTTTGCTTATTTGTGAGATTTTATCTCCACTGGAATTTATGAGTACTATGAATGTCTGTGACCCCAGTTAAAATCCCAGGATTCAGGAGACTCTCTACCACCTGTAGGTACTTATTAAATGTTGACAGAATGAACCCATGAACGATGGGTGAATGTTCCATCTCATTCTCAAGAGGAGGAAATGTAAGTAGTCTCAGTAAAGACCCCACCTCCCTCCATGCCTGATATTTCTTGACCTTTTGCTCTAGTTAAATGCTCCAGAGATCAGTCTGTAAGTTTTCAATTGTCCCAGGAAACAAAATCGGAAAAATAAAGAGACTGTTAACTTTCTTACTAGCTAGACATTTTTAAGGGTGCTTTATTTTGAGTCTGTCTTCATGCTGGTAAACACTCTGAAAGGAGGAGAGGGAAATGAGAGAAACAGGCAGAGCCTCACATTATGTTCTTGAAAAACCATACAGAAAGTAAACTCCTGGGTATTACTCCTATCTTCCTGTTATTTCCCCTACAGTTACTTCTCTTCTTTCCTAGTCGCCTTTCAGAAAGACAATGCCATGTGAACTCTAAGCTTTATCACCTATTTTAAGAATCAATGATTAGAAATACTTGAGAGAGATAAGAAAATTTTCCTACCATAAAGATAATTTATACTGAGAAAGGGTACCCCCTTCTAGATTCCTATAACTTGTCATTTATTCCTGTTGTGAAAAGACTCCAGTTCCAATACTTAATGGATATGCATACTGAAGATCACTTATGACTCGAACATCACTTCTTTTGAATTCTCTTTGCAGCAAGCAATCTTAGAACAAGCTGAGAAGAGCACTGGAGAGATGGCTGAGTGCTTAAAAGCATTTGTTTTTTCAGAGGACCCATACTTGATTCTCAACACCCACTTGGTAATTTACAGCTGCCCATACTTCAGTTCCAGGGGATCCCACACCCTCATCCAACTTCCATAGGAACCAGGCATGCAAACGGTCCATAGACAAACACACAAGCAAAACACTCATACATAAAATAAAATAAAATAATAAAATAAAATGCAACAAAACAAAACAAAACAAAGCTGTTAAGAGTTGAACTGTCTTTCCTGGGTAGGCAAAGGAGGTCATCCCAGGGAATGAGTTGTCCAGGACCCAGGAAGCCTTGGTGACAGTGTCTATCAGGACTTCTCTCTGAAAAACCATTTCCCATATACCATGCCATAAAATGGCATCTTCTGATGCTAAGTGAGAAAGAACGAGTCATAAGGCTCTTAAGAAGCAACACAGACTGCGTGTGGTCGTGTGTAGCTTTAATCCCAGCACCCAGGAGGCAAAGACAGATGGATATCTGTGAGTTTGAGGCCAGCCTGGTCTACATAGCAAGTCAGGCCAGCCAGAGTTACCCAGTGAGACCCTGTCAGGAGAGGAGAGAAAAGGGAAAGGAGAGAGGAGGGAGGAGAACAAGAACTGGTCAGGCAGAAACCTTGGGGTGTAGAAGACACACCCAAGGAGGTTCAGTGAAAGAAGGTATACAGAGGTCTCATGCAGAGTTAAAAGAAAACGTCAAAAAGGAGATGAGGGACCCATTAATTAGCAATGAGGTAGAGCTGTTATTGTTTTGGGACTCAAGGCACAAGAAAAGGGAATTATATGCATGGAGCCCGGCAAAGCCAGAGCTACGGGAGAACCACCTTGCACTGGGATGCAGGAGCAGAGGGAGGAGAGCGCAGAGCTAGCACAGCTATTTCATCACATGGCTCGCCATGCCTTTGGGTCTCCTGGTAATGTCTCTTCATGACCAAACGCATTGGTCATTGTCAGACAGCACGAAGCTTGGAGGGCTACCTCCAAGCGTTGAGAACAAACCTAACATAAATGTAGCAAAACCTCCAAATAATCCTGGATTGAGGGTCAGGACAGTTGGGCACCTGAATGGAGCTGAGCCACCACAGCTTGTGTGACCTGGGACAACCCTCGACATGCATCTAGAAAAGAGAATGTACTAGAAAGTCTCTCTGGTGTCTCAGTTTATAACACAGTTATAACACATTATCCTAGGAGTCATGTAGATCTGAGAACTATCTATATCTGAAAGAAATATAGAATCAGTAGGAACAACTTAACCACCATCAGGCTTTAAACCAGAGCCCTGTGATGGGAAACAGTCGTTTTACTAACTCATAGATCCAGGGAGATGCCCAGTCTGTTGCACTGATATTCTGCCCAAGCAATTTGCATCCCTTTCATCTCAACAGCTTCATCAGTCCAGTGTCGTACAGGTCTTACCTGGCTTCCCACTGGACTGCTGAAAAGTTCATAGTTTCACTTGGCTGGCTTGTTCCCTAGGAGAAGAGCAAACCCAGATCTGCTAGAAGAGGAGGCATGCTAGGCTTCCAGACCTCAGCGGCTTTGTATATGGAAGACATGGGAGAGTGTGTAAACACCCAGCGTGGGAGAAAGAGACTGGGATTCTGCTCCTGGCAACTCCAGCCACCTCTTCCATCACGGGGCTCCATTACATTCTCTCTGTCCATGGGCTGGCACCTGTGCCCTGCCAACTAGCGGGCACCAGAGCTGCTGGACCAAAAGGTGAACTGTGGTATCCTTGGGGTGGGGGTGGGGGCAGCGCCAGGCAAGTGCTCTACCAAAGAGCTACATCCCCAACCCTTTAGAAAATGTAGTTTTAAGGCCCAAGATACTGGGTTAAATAAAGCTTGTTAACCTTGGACAGAGGGCTAGGGACGAGAACATTCTGTCACAAACACTTAAGTGTGGTGCAGGTGGATGAGTAAGGTAATGAAAGCCCTAATTCTGCTTTATAAGTTTACTATGGGGTTATTATGCATTGTTTTACTCAATAATTATGGCTTGATGTGTTAATCATTTGTAATTAGGCAGCAATCTAACTGGTTAAAGTGGTTACCTGGGAATTCTATATCATGCACCTAGTAGGTCCCGCTAATAAACAATAATTGTAATGTTTGCAGCTGCAAAAAGACTCAGGGGCCATGACAGTAGCCCCCGTTCCTTTCTGTGCCTCCTCATGTCCCTTCATGGTAGCATCTTGTGTTAGCCCTGGCCCATTTCCAGGTACATTTATTATGTGTTTCCCTAGCCTTTCAACCTGTCATTCCCTAATGTACCTTACTCCTGGAGGTGAGGCTAGCATAGGAGTTTCTGGCACAGACTAGGGATTGAGGGACTCAGGTAAGTTACACTGGGTCTCTGGAAAGGAAGGCACCTCTGACCGCTTACTGTGTCTTTGGAGCCCAGCGACATACCCAAGGAAGAGGCCTCAGGAAAGTTTATGAAATCAATTCGAGTTTTCCAGCCTAACTGAGTCTTCAGGAGAAAATACAAAGCTGGATGTAGCATTTGAGGGAGGACGATGAATTCAAAGTCATCCTGGGATACACAGAGAGTTCCCGGGACAGCCTGTACTACGAAGGGAAGGAACCCTTATCCAAACATGCAAAGCAAGGCTAACCACGGTGTGGAAAGGTCCTCTAGGCCCCACCCAGGCTGTCTGAGAGAACAGTCTTCTGGTACAAGCTGGGGAGAAGCAGGCAGTGCCTTGGAGGTCCACACTTGCAGAAAAAAGGACACAGTGAATTAGACACATCAAATTCAGAAGGATGTGAGAGGGTCTGGAGCGGAAATGAAACCGGATGGTCAGGCCCCGAAAGGAAGGTGGGGTGGGGAGGGTTTAAAAGTAACCGGAAAGACGGAAGTAGTTGGTACATCTTGGGGAGGGGGTGAGTGAAGCCCCCTGGGTGCCAGGTGCTCAGCAGGAGCCTGAGATGACTGTGAGAAATGCCAGGATGCCTGGAGAGACTAAAGAAGGCCTGGGGGTCCTCCCTCACCCAGGGATGCGTCAGACACCGCAGCCTGTATACGTTCCTTTGTGCTCTGAGAACTTGGGGCCTCTGTGTTCTGTCATGGTTTCTCTCCTTAACAACTCATTTCTTTTCTGGTCCTGTCTTGGTTACACAGATAGGTTGTACTGTCATGGAGTGCAAGGGTTCTGGAGCTGCGGTGTTTGGTTTGAATCTCTGCTCTGACTCTCATGAGCTGTGCAACTCTGAACAAGTTATTTAACCTCTCTGTGCTTTTACTTTTTCACCAATGATGACTGTAACATAAAAAAATCTAGAATGAGCATGTGAGTGTTGTAACAGCTCACTGCCCAGGAAACCACAAAACTCAATTTCCACAATCATAACAGCTGCACAAACTGGGTAATTCAAAATAGCCACTTTTGAAGGGGTATTTAGAAGGACTAAATATGCTCAGTATAAAATATCAGGCATAACTGTTCTACAAATACAAGTCGTTATTATTATTATTATTATTATTATTATTATTATTACCACAAACTGGTAAGTAATTTCATTTGAGAATTTTTATTTATTTAAAAAAAATCTTGGGCTGAGGAGAGATGTAGCTAGCGGTAGAGCAATTGCCTAGCATGTGTCCGGCATTCAAACCCCAGAACAATAAAAAGGAGAAGAGTGAAGGAGGAAAAGTAAGGGAGGGGGAGGGAGGAGGGGACTAGGGGGAAGGGGAGGAGGGAGTGGAGGAGGGAGAAAAGGGGAATTGGGGAAGGAGGAAAATAAAGGACAGATTGGTTCTTGCTACAGTTTGTCTCTACCGAGACACACACTGAACTTGGTCCCCAAGGCGACTGTGGTGGAGTGGGAGGGAGAGCCTCGCAGAGGGCATCGGTGGGGTGAGAGTGAGGACTTGCTCTCACAGGGTGGACTGCCTCATGCTAGGCCAGGTTGTGGTGAGGGACGACTGGTCCCGCACCGTGCCCCTCTGGCTTTGCCTTTCTTCTCATGTCTTCTCGCCTCCCCTCTCCTTCTAGGATGAACTGATGAATCACAGGGCAACAGAGGCCGAGAAGGAACCAGGGCTGTGGTGTTGTACCTTCTGGGACCACAAGACAGAATAAACCTAATTCCTTCATACGTTACCCAGCTGCGGGTACCCTGCTAGAGCAACGGGAAAAGAAGTGAGAAGCTTCGATACGTTTAAAGTTTGTTTCCTTCAAAAAAAGGAATAGTTGTGTTGAGTTAAGCTCCACTAGAGCTTGCCTCTAAATCACCATGATGAAATTAGATGGAAGCTAAGTTTCAAATGTAATATAGCCACATAAAATTTCTTCATAAAATTCTGTGTTTCTGAAATCCATCTTCAGGGACAGGATGAAAAATCTTATCAGCAACTGTTGGACGGGGGATGACTGCTCGTTTAGAACTGGGAGGGACGCCCCACACTTTGTTCCCGCCCTGGGCTCAGATGCCACCTCAAGACTCATACTTCTGCTGTGATCACCGTAGGACAGCGCTCTGAGTCGGGCTTTCTCCATCCCTTCCACCCTCGGCCGCCCCACCCTGCCCGGCCAGGCTTGCTCTCTGCTCTTTCCTGGGGTGCCAATGACATCCGCTAACCACGTAGCTTGGGGCTCCAGGATCTCAGCAGAAGCTCCAGTGCGAGAGCAGAGATATCTTGATGCCCCCTCTGTGTACACAGTGGAGAATTTGTGACTTAAGAGAGAACTCGCGGTTCTCGCAGAGTACCCAGGTTCAGTTCTTGGTACCCACATGGAAGGAAGCTCTACATCTCTACCTGCAACTCCAGTTCCAGACAATCCAGTGCCTTCTGCCAGACTGTGTGGGCACTAGGCACACGCGTGGTACACACGCATGCAGGAAAACACTCACACACAAAAAACTGAAAAATCTTAAAAAGAGGGGGAGAATAACTAGTTACGTTGATTTTTAAAATTAGCAATATTTAGCCGGGCGGTAGTGGCGCATGCCTGTAATCCCAGAACTTGGAGGCAGAGGCAGGCGGATTTCTGAGTTCGAGGCCAGCCTGGTCTACAGAGTGAGTTCCAGGACAGCCAGGGCTACACAGAGAAACCCTGTCTCGAAAGAACCAAATCCAAAAAAAAAAAAAAAAAGTAGCAATATTTAGCAAATAATCTTATCACACTATGTTTAAAGTGTTTGGGGGGGGACATCTTCATACTAAAAAGGTATTTGGTGGCCATCTGAAATTTGTATTAGCCTGGCAAGCACACTACTGTTGCATCCTGGTATACCATTCCTACCTCTTGTAGATGCTCCTGGAAGTCTTTCTCATTCACTTTCCTCCACATTCCCCACCGGAGAGTCAAAGGTCAATGTTGTCATCTTCTTTCCCTTCCCCACAGGCAGCCAGCAGCGGTGACAACATCATCATCATCATCACCATCATCATCATCATCATCATCATCAACATCATCATCATCATCAACATCATCATCATCATCATCATCACCATCATCATCATCATCATCATCACCATCATCATCATCATCATCAAGGCCTAAAAAACCTTCCTTCCCCATGTAAGGAGGGGAAGCTACAATGCAGCATTCGGGTGTGCTAAAGTCAAACATCTTGAGCGGAATTCGATCTTGTGTAATTTCTGAGAAGTCTAGAGATATGCTACAGGGGGTTGTGCCGCAGTGAGAAATTTTTCTAAAATGCTCATATGTTGGAAACTTAGTCTCCAAGGCAACAGGGGAAGAGATGGGGCCGTTAAAGGATAATTAGGTCATGAAAGCAGAGACAATGGACAGATGCCATTCTCCTGGGGACTGTTTCGCCATCCATGAATGTGTGTGTGTGTGTGTGTGTGTGTGTGTGTGTGTGAGAGAGAGAGAGAGAGAGAGAGAGAGAGAGAGAGAGAGAGAGAGAGAGAGAATATAGCAATACACAAATGACAAAGCACATGTGGACATCAAAGGACAGCTTAGAGCAGTCAGTTCTCTTCTACCTTCACATGGGTTCCAGGGACAGAACGCAGGTCACCAGCCAGGCTTGCCTGCTACTTTACCCACTGACCTATCTGGCCAACCCAAAGCAGTGAAGAGGAACAGTGCCTCATGCACTTGACAAGTTAATTCAAACACTTTCATTGGGTGGCCTCCATCTTCCCACAGTGATCACCTCTTCCTTGAGGATGTGTACTGCCCCAAATACTCTTTTCTAGTCTCTAATGAGCACCTCAAATGGTACCTGCTCTAACAAGACCTGAAATAATGAACAAAAAAAAAAGGCTACTCACATCAGTGTGGGGGAATAGGATCACTACCCTGAAGAATTTCCCAATTCCATTTTACTCAGAAAACAGTAAATATTTGATAGCGTAGTTTGGTTTGAACTAGGAATGGCTCCATCAAGACGAGATATCAGCAACTCAGAGCACTCTGCTGCCGTGCCTGGAAGTGGACTGGACTGTCTGGGAGAGATCTGATTCCTACCAGAATCATCATCTCCGAAACAAATCCTGAACTAAATCTAAGTTGTGCTGGACATAAGCTAGCCCATAAGCATTTCCTGGATCCCTAGAAATTACCAAGTGTTACAGGTTCAACTGGAATCTAGAAATAGATATCAACAAAAAAAAAAAAAACATTCTCAACTGTACTGTCCCATCCCCACCCTGGAAGCCTCCTCTATTCCGACAGTGGTTCCACAGTGCAGAAGTGGACCAGGATCTGACTCCGTGTGGGATTACTTCCATCAATTACACAACAAAACAATGTGGATTCCAAGAAGGCGTGGAAAGAGCTAGATGCACAGCATGCTGGTTCTCTTGTCTCTGTTTCATTATACCGACATTCCCAAATCAGCCCGAGCTCTGCAGAGGGAGCTGACGCAAGTGTACAGGGTGGCTGTACTTGTGGAGAGGAGTGGACACATACAAGCATCGTTTGCAGAAGCGGTTTACAGAGGAGGCTCCTCCAAAGAGAAAGGACGCGGTTCTGAGCCCAGCGATTTCTCTCCCTGCTACAAACTCGACAGGCTCTCCGAGACTCTGCGTGGTGTTTTTCAGTCTTAAGTAAGGACTCTTCCTCAGTGGGCCAAGTCTAACATCCTAAGTAAGATTAAATACAGATGTAAAATGAAAAGACAGACCAGACAAACAAAGCACTCTATCCACAAATGCCCTTTCTCAGTCTTCTCTGGAAACACCCAAGGTTCTTTGGACCAGGCCTCTCTGTGGCTCTGACTCTCCTCCCTTCATTAGCTGGTTAGGTAGCAGTCCCCATGGGGGGCAGGGGGCACATTCCAGTGAAATGCCCTGGGTGTGGTGCTCCCTTCCTTCCTCCCACTAACTTGGACAATACCGCTGACCCTTTCCCCCTTACCCAGTGTGCCTGGGTAAACTGCACACCACCCTGGCCTCCTGCTCCCCTCTTTCAGAATATTGTTTTAGAATATTGTTTTATGATTTCATCATCTGTCACCTCCATCCCGTGACCTCATTTTTCAATCACAATCCAGGTCATGTGCCCCACAGACATCTAACCTAAAGTGCCACTCTCACAATCTCTACCTCTCCCTAGTGTATCTCCCCTCTACCTGGATGCCTCAAGCACTGATTTGCCATGCTTGTGTCTGAGAACAGAATAAAGCCTCAGACTTGACCTGCTTCAAAGGAGCAGCTATAGACCTGAGCTATTTTACATATGCGTACTCACGGGCTTCTAGGTCAAACATATTATGTGGTGTTTTTAGAACAAACCTACCCTCCCACACAGTGAATGACCTGACCTTTATAAAATCTTTACTTCAGCACATGGTGGAAAACAAAAACTTAATACGGGCTTGGGAAAAAAAAAGATGACAAGTCCTCAGTAAAAGGAATAAGATTGAAGTATGTTCCTCAAAAAGAGCCATGTGGCCTCGATTTACCATCTCCTAGCAGCTTTAGTGGAAGGCTGAGAGTCCCGGGTCATACTGGCATTGGTACTCTAAAGGACACAGATACTTGTAAGTGCTTAATTGAGGATACAAATCTGGATCCTGATGGATCACGTGAAAGTACTTGTAGATCGTATTTGTGTACTGTAAATGAAACAAGGGGATGCATTATTTCCTCCCTTCCCCCATCACTGTTAATACAAGTGCTTGATCTAACTTCTTGGAGTTGTATCTGGGCAGCTAGCTTCCTGGCAGTGGAAATGTCATGGGCCAACGCAGTAGAGAAACCACACGGAGCACAGTCGACTTCAACAATGAAAAAGCAAGCAGAGGCCTGCAAGGAGAGTAGCTTGGCCAAGGCCAGACCTTTTCTGATCCCAGTTAACTAGAACCACGCCCCCACCGTCATCCTCATCCAGTGACGTCATCTAGCATCCTCTCATGGCGTCCCACAGCTTCATAAACATCTCACCTCCTGACCGAGATGGTTTCTTCTTACTCTCCACAGCGATGGTGACCATTTAAAGCAGAAAGGATGAAGCTAAGAAGGATGGAGGCACTTGGGTTATTTTTATTCTTGAACAAGAATCTGGTTGTTGGGGTCAAAGAACAAAATAAGTGCCCATCTGGCATTCTCTCCAGTAAAACCCAAGGTCCTCACTGGCCTCTGTGGGCTCAGTGGCAGGGCAGGGCCTTCCCCTGTGCCAGCCAGCAACTCGAAGCAGCCGTGAGTGCTTGCTTGTTTAGGTTAATCTTTGGTTTTAGACTGAGTGAAAAGTTTAAACTGTCTTCCTTTTTTATTGTTGGGGATTCAAAGATATTTGATATTAGAAGGAATTAAAAACATACAGACATTGGGTACGTTCATTAGAGAAAACAGAGGTAAAAGGAGAAATGAAAAGTCTGGATGACAAGTGATGTGGAAAATGGTAACAGAAAGGCTAACAACCGAATCCAGAGCAAGCACAAGTAAACAGTGCTTATTAAGCCAGATGAAGACTCAGGAAAGCTATAAAGGAAGAGACACACACAGAGACACACAGACACACAGACACACACACACACACACACACACAAACACACACACACAGACATAGTAGACACATTGACATGTGTACACACACACACACACACACACACACACACACACACATGCACACACCAAGACAGTCACATAGAGAGATGCTGTGATCATCTCTATTGTCCCACGTATACTGTGATCTTTGTGATTCAACAGTACTTTAAAAGATTTGAAAGAAGCCCCGTGGGATGACTCATTAGTTGAATTGTGGCTACTGTAATTTTTTAAAGTAAGTAAAGCTGTAGATGTTCATTAAACTGACATTTAAATTTTCAAAGGAAAGCTGTGTGAAGTCCTCTCTAAGCACAGCTCCATTTGATAGGGCTACTTTGCCTTCCGCTTCAAAGTCAAATCAATTCCTTAAACAATACACCAATGTCATTTTACAGATGGGAATATTAAAAGAAACAAACTTCTTTTCTAGCACTCCAAATAGTTATTTAAAAAAAAAAACTTTTAAGTATGTTTAGAACTACAACAGTATACAAATCCAGATTTCAGATTATAAGTTTTACAAAGCAAATATGGATCAAGAATTTTGAGTGAAGCCAGGCAGTGGTGGCGCACGCCTTTAGTCCTAGCACTTGGGAGGCAGAGGTCGGCGGATTTCTGAGTTCCAGGTCAGCCAGGGCTACACAGAGAGACCCTGTCTCGGAAAAAAAAAAAAAAAGATTTTTGAGTGAAAACTTGGTATATAAATTTGAAAGTATTTCCAGTATAAAAGATACACAAGATTGTAAAGACTTAGTGCCAAAACCAGAATGAAAGATATCTCACAACCTTGCCATCAGGGTTGGGGGTGACTCGGTTCGTTAGGTGCTGTCATGCAAGCACAAGGGACCGAGTTCAGTCTGGAGCACTCGGTGAGAGCTAGGCACAGCAGTTCCTGGAATCTCCGTGCCAAGAAGGCAGAGGCCGGAGGTCGCTAGGACGTGGGGCCAGCCAGTCTAGCGGGATCTGTGATCTTTGGGTTCAGTGAAAGACCTTGCCTCGAAATGCAGACGGAAGAATGAACTGAGAAAGAACACTAGACATCAACTTCTGACCTCCACAAGTATGCACACACATGTAAACACACATACACAATCACAATACAAACATGTACATTCAGACATACATACATACATACATACATTACATACACAAAATAATACTTTTCATTAGTTATGGAAACAGTGATTTTAGGGATATATATATATATAGGGTTTAAAATTACAATTTCCAATTTAGTATTAATTCTCTTCACTTTTTAAAAAATGGCTGCAGGGACATTTTAAATGACATCTATAGCTCACATGCTTTTACTACACAGCGTTATTCCAAAGGATGCAAGGCAAAGCTATTTTAAAAGGTCTGATAGAAACCTTCTATCACTCTATACCCCAAAATCCTGCTAGAACTTTGGCAGCCAAGGAGCTGGGTAAATTCTTATTAATCTACCATTTTTCTCCCAGCATGAAATGAAACAGGAACCTTCCTTCTTCAGATCAAAGGGGATCTCAAAGAATAAGCCAATGCTCTACGCTCAGGGAGGGGCTTCCACGGGTTTCACCAATGGGAAGAGCCATGGAGGCAGAATGAGGCCCAGCATTCGCCTGCCAGAGTCCTTCACAAACAACTGGGGCTGGTGAGATGGCTCACGGGTTAAAGACGGTCACTGCCAAGCCTGAACACCTGAATTCAGTTCCTGGGACCCACGTGTTAAAGGAAAGAACTTCCACCTGCAGGTTTTCCTCTGACCTCAACATCCATCTCACACACACACACACACACACACACACACACACACAAACACACAAACATGCACATGCACACACACACAAACACACAAACATGCACATGCACACACACACAAACATGCAAACATGCACATGCACACACATAGACATGCAAACATGCACATGCACACACACACATACAAACATGCACATGAACACACACACAAACACGCACACAAACATGCACACACACATACAAACACACAAACATGCACACACACACAAACACACACACACACACACACACACACACACACACATGCTCGTGCTCCTGCAGGCTCTTAATTAGGATGACAATTGTGAAATCCATAGCAATCCCTTCAGTGTTGAGCAGAAGGGGAAAGTCTTAACTCTCCCTGTGCTGGCTCTGGCTGGCTCTGACTGGCTCGACTATTTAGAATCTTTTATAATACCTCCAAAGTCGGAAGCATTGGCTGCACCATAGGGGCCAATTAGCTTCACCCCTTCCCTTGACCACAGACTTCACCCCTAACCACTCAGACTCCCAACAGCACCCTCGATGTGGCCGTAGGGAATCTGTCTAGGAAGAGTGCAGGCTTACAGTGACACAAACTGTGACCAGGTCAGGTGACTCTCAGGCGCCTCCCACAAGAGGCTGCCTCAAAGCTTCCTTCCTGACGGACCCTGCTGGAATGCAGTCCAAGAATGGAGCCCAGTGATAATTCCGAGTGCTTGAGAGAAACCCCAAGGAAACAAGAGTCTGATGACCTCGGTTTCTTCAGGATGTTCTTGGAAGCTGTTTTCCCGCTCCTCCCAGGGGTCGCGGATAGGCCTGAGGTTATTTCACTGTTGTTATTCATGCGCCTGTACGGAAAAACATGTTTCTGCTGTGTGTGGCTTGGACTTGTAAGTGGACAACTTACTCAGGTGGTTCCTATACCCTCTGAGTATAAATTGCCTGATATTGTAAATGAAGTTGGCTATTGCATGAGACTTTAGGCTCTTCTCTCCCTGGTGACTACAGCAGCACCCTGCAGCACCCTGCAGCACCCTGCAGCACCCTGCAGCACCGGCTTCAGCTGGCCTGCTGTTCCCACTGCTGAACAGTGGGGGGTGTTAGGAGGGGAGGAGGTAGTTCTGGGTTAATTGCATATTTTCTATTCTTCTGTGGATTATCACTTCCCTGCCTGGCTCACAGCCACCCTGACTCATTAATCAATAGCACAGGAATCTTCCTGAACCTTTGGAGAATCTCAAGCTGCAGAGGGACTCTGAGCACAGCCTTTACACAAGGCTCTTGGGCTTCCTATGGCTTCTTCTCCCAGGCCCTTGGGACCCCAAGTCTTTATCTCAACACTACACTGTCACTGCTGAGCTGGCTCTGTAGGCTCTATGAAAAGGGGGGGGGGGGCTATCAGCCATCTGAATGCAGAAGGAATGCCTGGAGCAGAAGTTAAGACCTACCAGCTGTCAACACCTGCGTCTAGAGAAATGACATATCTCATTACTTAGGTCCTTAAAATCAGCTTCTCCCAAACTACTCTGCTCCCCGGCTCTATTCTGACTACAACCCTATTTCTCTCCTTCTGCCCTTACTTTCAAAATAAGGTATCTGAGTCTGTTATTGTTGTTCTTTAACAAGTCATACATACAAGGAGAGATATTTCTTAAACTCTTTTTAAAAGTCACTCGTGGGGCTGGATAGCTGGCTTAGGAGTCAAGAACACAGGCTGCTTTTTTCCAAAGGACCCAAGTTCAATTCCCAGTTTCTATATGGTGGCTCACAAGCATCTGTAACCAGTTCCAGGGATTCCAATACCTTCTTCTGGCTGGCCAAGGCCACCAGGTAAATATTGAGCATTCTTGCAGGTCAAACACCGATACATTAAAAAAATATTATAATAGTAATAATAAACCTGCTCATAATATTATAGAGGTAGCCACTGTTTACATTTTGATTCTTCCTTGCAGTCTTTTATATTCTCTCTCTCTCTCTCTCTCTCTCTCTCTCTCTCTCTCTCTCTGTGTGTGTGTGTGTGTGTGTGTGTGTGTGTGTGTGTGTGTGATATCCATGTATATGTATTTGAATGTGTGTGAGTGTGGACACTTGCACCAAGGCACACATGCGGAGGTCAGAGGGCACCTCAGCTGTCAGCCCTCGCCTTCCACATTCCTTGAGACAGGGTCTCTCCTGTTCACCCATACATACACCAGGCTAACCAGCCTATGTAAGGTTCTAGTCATTCTTCTGTCTCTCATTCCCTTTTCCCAGTAATGGCACACCAGGGTTCCAGACACATGTGTGTTATTGTGTTGGACTTTAGGTGAGCTCTGGGAATCAGAACTTATGACATAAGGCTTAAGGCCAGGGTTTTACACACGGAGGCATCTGCACGGCCCACTTGCAGCCCTCTTCCATGTTGTTGTGTACATAATTAGTCATAATATCCTAGTGGGGAGGATAATCTTTGTATGTTCTCTTATTTTCAACAAATATTCCATATATCGACACTTCCTGTCTACCCTGTGCACATGGTTGCATGATACTTAGAAAAGAACCATAATTTGTTAGACCATTGTTTTAATTTTTCAGCATTAAAATCACTGTCAACTTTTGATGGTGAAATGTTTGAACATAAAACTGTCTGTGTGCTTCAGATGATCTCTCTAGCATATGGACCCTTAAATGAAATTAGTTACTGAAAGGGTATGAACATTCTAAGACTTAGCAAATATGGCCAAATTGATTTCAAATAAAGTTATACCAATATCCCACAAGTAGTGAAATCTTGTTGGGCGGGGGGAAGATCTGTGCTTAATATATGTATCAATTTGCACATCAAATCTCTTGGTAAATAAGAACAATTTTCAAGTCTGTTGGAAACATCCATTTCTCCTTGCAACCTGCTCCTGCCCTTTAGGTATTTATTCCTCGGGCTTTGGGTCTATTTGCATGCTATATTAATCAATTTTCTCACTGCTGTAACAGGACACCTGACAATACCGTAAGGAACAGAGCTTACTTTGGTTTGCAGGTAGACGGTACCATCCATCATGGCTGGAGGAGCATGGCGGGAGCATGAGAAGGCTGGTCACATCGCTTCCCAGTCAGGAAGCAGAGAGACGAAAGCTGCCACTCGCCTGGTTTCTTCTCTTTTATTCACTCTGAGACCCAGGGAAAAGGAAGGTGCTCCCCCTACTCAGGGTGGGCCTTCCCTTCCCTTCCCTGTTAAACCTCTCTTGAAACTCAAAGACGCACATCCAAGGTGTGACTCCTCCGTGAGTCCAAATCCAGTCAAGTTAACAAAAGAATTAACCACATCGTCCTCTTACCATAGCCAGCAAATTAATCTTTCTCTATCTTGTTTGTTATTAAGGTTTTTTCCAGGTAGTTTTGTTTTGTTTTGACTTTTAATTTTTATAAGCCCTTAATTTTTTTTTGTTTTTTTATGTGTATTGGTGTGTTGCCTATTGTTATGGTCTGACCCACCTCTAGAATAGCTGTAGCCATTTTGTCCCATGCCTGCCTGCTAGTTCATACTGTTGCTGTCACGCCTGCCAGTCATTGGCACAGAAGTGACTCGGCTCAAGGACATGCCGACCACGTGCCCTGTTTTGTTCTGTGTGTTCTGAATGTTCTGTATGAAGTTTGCTAATCTTTTTTGTTTGTTTTGGGTTTTTTTTTCTTTTTTTATTTTTATATTCTTTGCTTACATTCCAAAGGCTTTCCCCTTTCCCAGATACCCCCTCACCATATGCCCTATAAGTCCTCTTCCCTCCGCCCATTCCCCAATCACCCCACCACCACCAATTCTCTGTTCTGATACTCTCCTATAAAACTGGATCCAGTCTTTTCAGGACCAGGGTCCTCTCCTTCCTTCTTCTTGGGAATCTTTTAATTTGATAATTGTGCCTTGAGTATTCAGAGCTTCTGGGCTCATTAATATCCACTTATCAGTGACTGCATTTCATGTGTATTCTTTTGTGATTGAGTTAGCTCACTTAGGATGATATTTTCCAGATCCAACCATTTGCCTACAAATTGCATGAATTCATTATTTTTAATTGCTGAGTAGTATTCCATTGTAGAAATATACCACATTTTCTGTATCCATTCCTCCTTTGAGGGACATCTGGGCTCTTTCCAACTTCTGGCTATTATAAATAAGGCTGCTATGAACATAGTGGAGCATGTGTCTTTATTGCATGCAGGGGAATCCTCTGTGTATATGCCTAGGAGTGGTATGACAGGGTCCTCTGGAAGTATCATGCCCAATGTTCTGAGGAACTGCCAGACTGATTTCCAGAGCGGTTGTACCATCTTGCAATCCTACCAACAGTGGAGGAGTGTTTCTCTTTCTCCACATCCTCGCCAGCACCTGTTGTCTCTTGAGTTTTTAATCTTAGCCATTCTGACTGGTGTGAGGTGGAATCTCAGGCTTGTTTTGATTTGCATTTCCTGGATAACTAATGATGTTGAACATCTCTTAAGGTGTTTCTCGGCCATCTGAATTTCTTCAGGTGAAAATTCTTTGTTTAGCTCTGTACCCCATTTTTAATAGGGTCATTTGGTTCTTTGGGGTCTAACTTCTTGAGTTCTTTGTATATATTGGATATTAGCCCTCTGTCGGATGTGGGGTTGGTGAAGATCATTTCCCACTTTGTTGGTTGCCGTTTTGTCCTTCTGACAGTGTCCTTTGCCTTACAGAAACTTTGTAATTTTATGAGGTCCCATTTGTCAATTCTTGAACTTAGAGCATAAGCTATTGGTGTTCTGTTCAGGAACTTTCCCCCTGTGCCCATGTCCTCCAGGGTCTTCCCAGTTTCTTTTCTATTAGTTTCAGTGTGTCTGGTTTTTTGTGGAGGTCCTTGATCCACTTGGTGTTGATCTTAGTACAAGGAGATAAGAATGGGTCAATTCGCATTCTTCTGCATGTTGAACTCCACCATCAAAAAAAGCATTCATCTTTAAGTTATTAATTTAATGATGGAATTTTATGGCTAGAAATGACATTTGAGATCATCTAATCTAACTTTATCAATTTTTATGATGAGGCCCAGAGGACATTAAGGAACTTCATGGAAAATGCTATATGTGTTTGTATGGGGGCACCAACTAGCTAAAGATTAAAAAGAGTACATTTGTTACAAAAACAGCACCCCCCCAAAAAAAAAGCCCTCCATGGTTAATTACAAACAGTGGCTTGACTCTATACTTTACAGGCATACATGATGGACTGAGGCTCAGGAAGCTTCAAGGTGCTCCTCAGGCCTTAGGGTGCAGGGAACAGAAGCAGGTGTGGCTCTGGCCCTACTGAACTTTTGACCTTTTTGAAGTATAGGATACCTGTCTGCTGGTTTTGGGTCAATCCTAGCTGTGTGATTCCCTTAAATGCATCTACTTTATGTTTCTTTTCCTAATGAGAACAAACACAAGAATGCAAGAGGACTTTCTTCTATCTGTAGGGATTACCAGCAAGAGATGTTGGACAGGGGGAGGGAGGGGGAAAACAAAACCCAAAACAAACTACTTTGGAGGTAGAAAACCTTGGGAAAAAATCAGGGGCCATAGATACAAATATCAACAACACAATACAAGAGATAGAAGAAAGAATCTCAGATGCCAAAGATACCATAGGAACCACGGACTCAACAATTAACGAAAATGCAAAATCCAAAAAGCTTGTAATCTAAAACATTCAGGAAACCCTGGACACAATGAGAAGACCGAACCTAAGGATTATAGATATAGAAGAGAGTGAAGATTTACTACTTAAAGGGCCAGCAAATATCTTCAACAAAATTATGGAAGAAAACTTCCCTAACCTAAAGAGGGAGATGCCCATGAATATACAAGAAGCCTACAGAACTCCAAACAGACTGGACCAGATCAGAAATACCTCCTGTCACTTAATAATCAAAACCCCAAATTTACTAAACAAAGAAAGAATATTAAAGGAAGTAAGAGAAAAAGGCCAAGTAACATATAAAGGAAGACCAATCAGAATTACACCAGACTTCTCACCCAAGACTGAAGTTTGCTAATCTTAAGAAATCCCACAAAGCTTTATGTTAGGACCCATCAAATCAAAGGTCAATATGGACTGTTATGTCTAAAATATTTTGGGTCAGAGCTGACCACCAGGCAGCCCTTCTTTTACCTGCATATGAGCTCACTGTGGTTTTTGTGGCTGACACTGAAGAGTGCGGACTAATAAGCCAAAAAGTTATGATTGTACTACTCATGCTGTTATCTCAGTGTCTGAAAATCCCCTGTTCACCTCTCATCCCCACCCTCCTTACCTCACTCAGGAACAATCAGCCTAAAGGTCAGCTGATAACGCTTTGCCTGGTGAGCCAACGACTCCCCTCCTTGCCCTTTAAACCTTTGAACCTGGTTTCTCATATAAAAGCTGCCCTGGGGACAAACTAGTGCCACATTTAGGTTTTTCCCTCTCGTGCTCCTGGACGTCCAGGATTATGGTGAGTTCAATAAACTGTTCTTGCTTAACTGAGATTGGTGTGCGAATGGTTTGTGTGGCAATGTCCTGAACCCCAACATCTTCAGTTGGGTTGGTGTATATGCATGTTGGGTTTTCTGGAACTGGGGTTACAGATGGTTGTAAAGCACCCTGTGGGTGCTAGGAATCAAAGCGGTATCCTCTTTAAGAGCAACACGTGCTCTTAACCATTATGTCATCTCTTCAGTTAACTTTTGGTATGCACAGTTTTTCATTTGTAAGCAGACACGATTATCAGTCTTGTATTTTACTGTAGCGACCCTTAAACTTAGCAAGTCTTCCCTGTCAGAGCGTCAGATGCCTATTGTTTAATGTTGTTTAATAGCTTCTTTGGCAGCTTCTTATTCTTGAAGACTTTCTAATCATCCTCTTGATTTTCATCCTAGCTCCGTCCATGTCTCCTGAGTTTCAATCATTCTTAAAAAGGAAATACAGGCAATCCTCTTAAATGGCCACATATATCTTTTTCCAACACTATGGTGCCTTGCAAGTCTCCTAGTATTCTCCTGTCTACAGCTCCAATATGCATTCATGTCCTGAAAGCAGGAATAGACGGCATACAGTACTCAGGGTTTCTGGAGACCTTCTCAGAGGATCTGGGAGCCTACAGTATACACACATACACGCAAGAAGAGAGAGGTGGGGAGAGGGAAACACCTGCCTTCTCCTCTCCCATCCCCAACTCCCCTTCTCTCCACCTAACCTCTGCAACATCTTTAACTGGGGGATGGTTTGCCCAAGGATGCTGGTCCATTCTACTACTCCTCCTACTTAACAGCAGCTCTCCCTGGACCTAAACCATCTCCGTCCTTATCTTCCAGCACTCGCAGGAATGGAACTCCTGGGGGCCATTTGTTGGGTTTGCATCTCAGAATAATTTAGAAGCTGAAATCAAGGAACATCACAGTGGGCTGGTTTCCTGTTTGTTTTTGGTTTTGTTCCCCCCTCCCTCCCCCTGCCCAACATCTCTTGCTGGTAATCCCTACAGATAGAAGACAGTCCTCTTGCATTCTTGTGTTTGTTCTCATTAGGAAAAGAAACATAAAGTAGATACATTTAAGGGAATCACACAGCTAGGATTGACCCAAAACCAGCAGACAGGTATCCTATACCTCAAAAAGGTCAAAAGTTCAGTAGGGCCAGAGCCACACCTGCTTCTGTTCCCTGCACCCTAAGGCCTGAGGAGCACCTTGAAGCTTCCTGAGCCTCAGTCCATCATGTATGCCTGTAAAGTATGGAGTCAAACCACTGCTTGTAATTAACCACGGACGGCTTGGGGGAGGGTGCTGTTTTTGTAACAAATGTACTCTTTTTAATCTTTAGCTAGTTGGTGCCCCCATACAAACACATATAGCATTTTCCCTTGAAGTTCCTTAATGTCCTCTGGGCCTCATCATAAAAATTGATAAAGTTAGATTAGATGATCTCAAATGTCATTTCTAGCCATAAAATTCCATTATTAAATTAATAACTTAAAGATGAATGCTTTTATTGATGGTTATAAATTCTGTTCTGCCTGCTTATGGGTGCAGAGTACAAGCTATAATTTACATCTGACTGTTCTTTACTGGAAACTAAGTTTCAAAACGGAATTAAAACCGTGAGTGCCTTTTGCTAGCCTGTCATATAAACTACCACACAGCTACAAAAAATTAGTGCTTGGGGGGTCGAGGGGCTGGAGAGACGACTCTGTGGTGAGAGTGTACGCTGCTTTGCAGAGAACCTAAGTTCTCCTCTAAGCGCCAATGTCAGGAGGCTCACCGCTGCGGAGCCGCCTATAACTCCAGCTCCAGCTCTAAGAGGATCCGATGCCTCTGGCCGCCATGGGCTCCTGCACTCCATATGTGCATAGACACACTTAGACTCCACCCCTTCTCAAAGGGTATTAGCATTTGGTTTGCTGGGAGGTGTGGAACCAGCTCTGCTTAGTCAGATGACCCTGTGCCAGGGCAGGTCCTCCTCTCAAGAGGAGTTGAGCAACATAAGCTGGACCTCACGAGGAAAGGCAGTAGAGGAAGGTATCGCCAAGTCATGTGAAAAGAAAGGGGAGGAGAGAGAGGATACTTATGGGAGGAGTTGGGAGAGGGGGGTGAGTATATTCAAAATACAAATATAAAATAGCGTTTAATTTTTTTAATCTTAAAAAAAATGTAACCATGCTTTGAGCAAATATTCTACAACAACCAGGAAACCATTACTAATCACACTCCCCTGACTGTGATAAATAAGAGTCTTTATCCAGTGACTGGCATGTGCTGGCTGTTGGCAGCTCTCTCCAGCTTCGTGAAAAGCTAATAATGAAAAAGATGTGAAGATAAGGAAGTCATTTGCCACAGAGTCCACTGTCTATGGGAACTTCTTAATGCGAACCCTGAGTGTTCTAACGGGCATTGATGTCGGTAACTAGAAACCATGAAAACTGATCACTGGGCTTCTCTTTACACCGCCTTAGGGCTGGGTGGCATGTGCGCAGAGACTGCCAGCTCATTTGAATATTTGCCTAATTAGGAAGTTAAATCTGCTGCTCCTGCTGCCAGCAATCACATCATGTGTTTTGAAGCCAAATATAAATGCCTTTTGTGTCACCACTGGCTTGGATTCCTCACCCACCATTGTCTGCACAGACAGTTCAGAACTGGCCAAATTGTTTCCTTCTTGGTTTGTCCTCTCTTGCATCAAAGCAGCCACACAGAATGGTGCAGTGGCACAGAGTAATCTGTGGGGAGAACTGGGTCTGAGGGGCCACTTTGGAACAGGAGCTGATTAACCAAATATGAGGAAATGTGACAGACAAACTTCTGGGCCCAATTCTGGATAAGAGGATGTGACACAGTCCAATTCTGCTAACAAATGCTGACAAACAGAATCCTGAAGTGTCTGAATTTCAATCCTGTTCTGACCTCTTCTCCCAAGATGAAGCCTCCTCCACCCTCCATTCTAACCTAGCTCCAGCTCAGACCTCCAATCTCCTCACCCCCACGGCTTTGCTCAAGCTCGTGTTCAGTCTCAGAAGCCATTATTTCCCACATAGACCTGTCAATCATCATCCATTCCATAAGGTCCACCCAATCTGAATCTGCCTCCCCTCAAAAATCCTCACAGGCTCATCCTCACCGCAGTAAAATGATCTCTCCATCTTCGACCTTGGTTTACCCTGGAATGTCCTTCATTGAAGTGATTTGTATATGAGCATGCCTACTTTTAGATTTCAAGCAATCTCTACAGGTATTGTGCATTATTCATATTTTAGGCCCAACAATTCTTATCATGGTCTTAAAATATAACTACATACCTTCTCTTAGTGATAGCTGGCCAGACAACCCTTAGGAGTATGAGAAAAGACCACCACTCCATAGGAAGCTAATATCCCTTGCCTAGGTTGGGACCTATCCAACTTTAGGATACAGAATCTTCAAAACTTGTGCTTAAGATTTGTGTTGCATTTTAAAAACATTTTTACTTAGGTGCTGGGGCGGGGGCGCCATGTCACATAAATGGAGGTCAGAGGACATTTTGTGGGGATTGGCTCTTTCCTTTTATCATGTGGGTCCTAGGGACTGAACTCAGGTTGTCAACCTTAGCAGAAAGCATCATCCCACCAGCCCTGCATAGGGCTTTTACTTACTTCCTGGAGAGAAGGCGTCATTGTCTTTAGTAATGCAGTCGCTCCTGAGGTACCTATGCATGCTCCAGCCATTGCCTTTAGTAATGTAGTCACTTGTGAGTTACCTACGCATGCTCCAGGGACTTTCTCAGCAACCCCATGCTCACGTGGAGGGGTGAGGGCCGGGTACTGGGTAAACTCAGTGGGTCACAAACAGAAACAAAACAAAATTAAAAGATGTAATAGTCGGGGAGGGACTTGCTGGAAGAAAGGGGGCTGGTGGGGATAAAAGGATGGGTAGAGTGACAAGGGTAACCAGAACGAATTATACACTGTATAAGAGTGTTGAGAGGTAAACTGATTAATGAAAAATACTTAGGCAAATAACAAATGAATTTTGACTCAGTTACTTGGACTGGCAGATCAAGAATCTGGAATTTTTCATGAGTCTCCTATGGCTATTGTATGCCTGATATTATACAAGACATTGAGTTTGAAGGTTGCCTAAGATACGCCCCTTCTTAGGGTAGAAAAGCAAAGCCAAAGATAACCATGATGTAAACAGAAAGACTGGGATCTCCTCTAGAATGGACAGACTCCTCCAGGATCACATCTGGATCAATATGTTCTCCTTCCTCTATCTGCTCCAATTACAGAAACATTTCCAACTCAAGGAACTGACATCATCTGGAGCCCTCTGGCTGTCATGGAGGGCAGTTCTTAACAGCACCCAGTCAGTAACCTCAGGCCTCTCCTGCTGAGCTATGATGCTTTCATTACTAGTCCTTTGCTTAGTGCCGGTGGGCCCAACGGGCCTTGTAACAGGGAGGTAGACCCCTAATGAGTCATGGGCCTGCCTGCTAAAAACTCAACCTAGAGAAAGAAACAGGGAAGCTTGTACCAATGAATGCTTAATGCACACCAAAACTGCTGTGTTATCTTTTTGTTCCTCTTCTGTGTATTCAATGTGTATATGTATATGATATGTGTGTAAATGTAGGCGTGTACATGCTGCAACACATGTGTAGAGGACAGAAGACAACCTGGGATGTTGATCCTCAGGGCATTCACACACACACACACACACACACACACACACAGAGAGAGAGGGGGGGGCAGGTAGAGGCACATACGCACACAGAGTTAAGGTGCTTGGATAAAGCTGACCAGGTGCTATGGTTGATTATGTGAAGCGCCTGCTAGCCAGCCACAGAACTGTCTGGAATAAGAACCATGACTCTCTGCAAGCCCCACCAGGCATCACCTGCTCTCCACCATGCAAGGAGGCATCTTAAAGAGATCTCTTACTATCTAAGGATCAGGTCTTGCTTCCATCCTTAAATATGAATGTTACAGAGGAGACACCATGTCAAATAGTATATATATATGGCTGGTACTGAGTGTGGAATTATTTCACTACGCAAGTGTTTATTTTTATGAAGCATCTGCAATTTTTCTTAAGGTTACATTCTGAGTAACTGCAATCATTGATTACATTAATGGATTACCTCTGGAGAATGAATCTAATTACATTTTTTTTGCACAAATTGCAAAATGTAGATTAATTTCTGAGTTCCTTGGCAGTCCTGTTGTTCCTTCTGTGAGCTCAGTGATGGGGCCCCAGGTCAGCGACCCAAGTGACACAGCAAAGAAGCTTAAGATGTTTAGCTGTGAGTGATTTACTCAGAGATGCTAGCAAGAAAGGCAACTGTAATGTCTCAAAGTCAACTCTCATCATAAGCATAAGAATGAAACTTTGAAAACTGATTAACTATTCTTCACGAATTAAATAAGTATAGATCTGGAGGTAGAAGGGGGATTTTCAGATAAACCAGATAAGACTATAAATGGACTCAGCCTCCTTAAAAAGCAGTTTGGCATTATCTATGAAGAATCAAAAAAGTGGGGCTGGAGAGACGTCTTGGTAGTTAAGAGCACTTGTAACTCTTGCAGAAGACCCAGGTTTCATTCCCACGTGGTGGCCGACTACCACCCATAACTCTCCTTCCAGGGCTACCATCATGCTTTTTTCTGACCTCTGTAGACATAAAGCATACACATGGTGCACACATACATACAGGTAAAACACTCACATGCACAAAATAAACCTAAAAATAATTAATGAACCTAACATGAGTTTCTATATTTTGACCCAAATGTATTTATTCTCAGCATTTATTCTAAACAAATTATCAGAAAAATAACCATTTATTCATGAAAATTATCACTATAACATTATAGTCATGCAGAAGTAGCTAATATAAACATTTAACTTTATAGGAAAAGATTAAATAAGTTATGTGTATCTAATTGGTAGAATATCATAAAGCCATAAAAATTATGCTTATGAAGAGCCTCAATAACAAGGGGAAATTTATCAATCTGATCATTTTTCCTATAATTATAAATAATATATGAGATATAAAATCATATGAAACATTTGTACTACAGGAAGAAATGCAAAGAATACACCCCATAGCAGTTATTTATTTATTGATGATGACAAATTGAGTGACTCTTTTCCCTCCTCTTTTATATTTTTCCATCAAATTTTTCCATAATAATCATGTCTTAATTGGTAATTGTGATCAGCGAGATGATGGAGGAAGAAAGTGGTAATTTAAAGCTGCAGAGATGTGCTGACAAGGAGGAGGGAGAGGCTCCTCCCCTACCCAGTGGGCCTGTGGCTGGGTTAAGGCTGTCGGGAAGGCCTGGACAGAGAAATGCAAAAGATTCAGATGATGGTTAAATGTTTGCAGTCTGGAGTGGCATTTAAGGATGACGTCTGTCTCAGATGTCCTCCTTCTTTCCGAAATTAACTGGATTTACTATTACATGTCAAGCTCCTTGACAGCTCTTCAACTAACTCAGCCTTATTCTGTAGGATTTCAAGTCTTATTCACTACACACACACACACACACACACACACACACACACACACACACACATTATTGGATCCCCATGTTAAATCCTAGCAAGAAACTATACATACTTTATATACTGACCCATAGGGGGAAATGTTGAAATGTTTCAAAAGAACTATACCGTCTTTCAAATTATATTCACAAGTCCTTAAGGTGCAACCAAGTATTCTCCTCCCCCAAACAAACAAACAATACCAATCGTAATCAATTAACTCATGCTGAGAGATTCTTTCTCAGGAGACTCCATCCCAGCGAAGGAGATGGATTAGATAGTCTTGGGAGGTTCTGAAAAGGGTGCCCCATCTGTTCAACAGTTGCCTTTCACTCAGCAACCCATAAATATTTAATGATGAGGCCAACAAACGAGGCCAAGCTGATCAGTAATGAGTGTGGAAACGGTGCTCCATCCATGCCCTTCCTGAAGGATGCCCAGGGTGGCGAGGGAAACCACACATCCAGAGGAGACCTGGCTGCACCTCCCCCGCTTTCATCACAGCTGAGGGAGACGCATATTCCCAGAAGCCTGTGCAGGATATTAAGAAACAACTCTGGAGGTTCCCCTCAGCTGATAAGGAAGACACCAGCCACTCCTTCACCAGTCCTTCGCCATGCAATTTTTATAAAGCTTAACCTCAAGAAAGAAAAGGGGAGCCAGGACCATGTTTAATTATTCAAGGCTCCAACCCAGGAAGACAGCAGCCAGCAGAACCTCCTTCCTTCCGAGAGAGGAAGCAGAGTAAGCCATGGGCACTCACTGACTTTCCCTCTCATGACTCCTAGGTGAGAATCACACTTTAAAAACAGGAGAAGAGGGGATCCTTAAAGGAGTTCATAAGCAACTAGTTAACTTTCATTTTTCACAAATAATTCTAATATTTTTCAGTTGACTAGAAAAGAAAAAGATAACGAGGGTTTGGTCTTGGTGTATCTAATTTATATAAATAAAAGACACATGAAAACTAATATTTTGAGCTAATGGCTATGGTAGATTTGCTTTACAACAGGGTTTTTTGTTTTTTTTTAAAGGTCAGCCTTAAGACTTATAGTCCAAAAATTACATGCTTCATATATTTCTTAGAAACTTGTGTTAGTCCATTTTCTGTTGCTATAACACACTGCCTGATGCTGAGTAATTTATAAAGAAAAATTATTTATTTATCCTATGATTTAGTCCAGGATCACAGCATCAGTGAGGGCCTCATTCTACTTCAACTCACAGTCAAAGTGGTTGTGCAAAGGAGGCAAGAATCAAGGGTGATCTTTACTTTGGAACAACCCACCCTTTTTTATTTGGAGGGGTGAGGTGGAGGTAGAAATTGTGAGGTAGGATTTCACTATGTAGCCCAAGCTGACCTGGACCTTATGGTCCTCCTTCCTCAGTTTCCAAAGTACAAGTGTTAACCACCATACACACCTAACAACTCACCCGTGCGGTGACTAATCCAGTTCCATAGGAAAGGCAAGGCCCTTCACTGAATCATAATCTAATCTCTCTCAACAGCCCCATCCTTCCAACATTACCATAATGTTAATCAAATATCAAATTATCAACACAAGTTTTAGAAGGAACAATCCCTATCAAATGCCTGTTCAATTTGAATGTAAGGTTATTTCCAGGTATGAAAAAAGGAATTATCAGCTCAACAAAAATATCTAATTAGTTCCTATACTTCAAGAACAACTTGTGTTCTAGAGGTTTCTAGTATTCCTTGCCTATAGGCATTAGTGGATGCATAGGACTCCCAGATATAAGAATCGGGGACTGCACATCTGTATGGAAGTTACAAAACAGCCACAGGAGCTTGTGTGCACCTTGTCCATGAGTCTCAGGACCTCAGCTCTCCCCACACATTACTTTAAATGTACATTAATTAATACACCCATTTCTTTAGCAGGTGGCCTCACCCCCTTAAGAAATGAGTCTCACATATCACTGCTATGAAGGAACAGTTTCTGAGACTTAGGATACCATTGACGGCTTCTCACAGAGTCTAGGTTCTGCCTCCTCCCCCATTCTGTATTAAGGTACCATGAAGTCATACCATCCATACATTCATACTCCTCAATGAGTTCCTTAACCTCGAGCGTCCAGCAGATAGAGCAGGTACCTCATAGTTGGTGTTTCTATGACACAGTGCAAACAAAAGACTTAACAGAATCCCTGGAAAATCTGTACTAAGTGTTCAGAAGTCGATCATTATTATCACACAAGACAGAAAGCTCCATGTGTGTAGGTGGTGTGGTTTCTTCCATCTAGAAGAGTTGTTGGTGAATGGTAGAAACACAATACATCTTATTTGAATAAGCAATTGATGTATTCGGGTGAAGTGGAAACTCCGTTACATCAAATGGTGTTTTGCTGGCGAACACAGGCGAAAGGATGTTTAGATATAGCAAACCTGTACAAGGAAGCTTGAGGAAGGAGTACAGCTGTGACCCCGCAGAGAGCGGGAGGCGGGCACTGAGCCTTGGTTCCATTTGCTCCGCCTCGATATTCTTCACTAATGACATGAAGGTATCGGTTGACCTCACACAGTGTTATTGAGCTCAACTTGTGATAACACTGCCATTAGAGAAACTCGCTCAAGAACTGCTCGTGAGTTTCCCGTGGCAGCTTGCCGCTTCTGTGGCCTCCACTCAGGCCAGTAGGTAAGCCTGGCGGATTCTTCAGGATTGAACTACAGCTGCCTGGTTTTGCTTGCTGAAAGGCTGGGCTGTAGCTGCCGTTCGTGCCTTGGTGTCTGCCTGCCTAGAGGACTGGTCTGCAGCTGCTAAGAGTTATATTTGGTGTTTGCTACGGGACTGAACTGCTACCAAAGATCAAGCTCGCCCCCAAAGAACTATTGCTGAACAGGTCCACTTGGCCCCTATCCTAATAACTTTTCCCTTCTACAACCTCTGCGGGGTGGTGGGCTAGAGGAGAGGTTGAACCCTTATTAAAAGTGGGTTGCAAAAAATGTATGCCTACACTTGGGCCCATGTTAAATGCTTCTGTTATGACCGTTACTGTGTCTCCTCTGGATACAGTAATGGCATTTCGCTTGTCACCCTCTGGCACTGTTCTTTCACTCTCTCAGAGACTCTAGGCTCACTGGCCACTCCCACTCGTACCGCTAACACTTGTGGACACCACACACCCTCAGTCGTCACCAGCACTGTAGGTCAGATCGGCGCAGTCATTCCAAGAACCACCAAAGATAGCTCCTTGGTACCAAGCTCTGACTGGGACTTGTAAGCACTCAAGATCCTAAGTCCTTTACCTCTAGTTTCTTGAAGAAACAGAGTGGGGTTAGTGGTTCCTATTAAACCATAGGTTTCTCAGCTATGCTAAACAAGGAGCTGGATTCCAACACTTATCCATAAGCCAGACACCCCTACTCCTCGCAATGAGGAATTATTATTTCAACTTCCTAGAAAGGAAGTCTTGTTCCCTTAGTTCCTGAGTTTAGGAACTAGGGTAACAGGGGCTAGGAGAATGACAGTTGTCATGTGACTCTGACCAGGCTATGCCGACAGGTGGGGTGGAGGGTCTACACTGGCAGGGTGAGGGAGCAGCTGGCAAGGAACTTGCCATCGGCACTACACTGCTTCCACACTCACAGACAACTGGCTGAAGGGACCGTCCCCTTCCCCACTACCCGTTCTCCTGAGAGCACGTGCCCCTGAGCTGGAGGAGGCAGTGGCAGAAACTTGTGTACAAGTGCGCTTCCTTGTTTCCATGGTAACCAGGAGTGAAGCCGTGTGATGGGAGATGGATGGAAGAGAGGTGTTGCTGTCAGTCAAATGTGTCCCCTCCACACCCGCGTTTAGCAGCCTCTCGGCTTCAGGAGTTTACACGCACACCTCTAACTGCTCGTGTCTAATTTGGTGCCAGGTGCCCGAGCAGAGGGCCTCAGGGAAACGGATATTAATTAGTTTCATTTTACCAATGTGACGTGACACTGGAGGCGGAGACTGAAAACTCCCTAACACCAAGGACACTCGATGGTCCTGGGTTGGGATTCTGGATTTCATTCATATAAGCCTACAAAGAGCACCCCAAGGGACATTTATTACCTTTGTATCAGCAGCTAGTTAGAGGCTGAGAAAGTGGAGTGGGGAGTCAGCTTTCACAGAGGGGGCTGGAGGGGGAGGGGAGCCTCCCTAACAAGAGCAGGTGTAGGCAGGGTGGAGATGCCAGGTTCACTCAGAGGCAAAACTGCCTAGAAAGTAGAAAGATGCAAAGACTCCAGACTTTCTAGTCTACAAACCTCATTTGTGAGTCACTTAGTTAGAATTCGGAACCCATTTCCAAAGTCCTGTCTTTTATAAATGATTATTGCTTTTTTTAGGGTAGCCCACAAAAGCGTCTTTAACTCAGAATGTAGATGAAACACTATACATCTGCAATGAAAGGCAATAGAAAACAGCCCTGTTGTGCTACCAGTAATTAAATGAAGAAGAAAAACAGAGGAGTAGAAAATAAATAGCTTTCTTGCGTTTCTTTTGCACGGTCCAGCTCCGAGATGGAGGGTGTGCGGCCTGCTTGCCCATCACCTTATTTGCACTAGGCAGTGGCGGGCAGAGTGGAGGAAGGGTGAGGTGGAGGGGAGTGGTCCACTGGGAGAACAGAAGGGCAATGGGTGCTGATGGGAGTGGCTCCTAGGGGTGGGGTCAGAGGGCAGAAGAGCATAGACTCTGCACGCAGTGCAGCATCCTACAGTCAGTGTCTAAGGGCATCGCTCCCGAAAGCAATGGGAACCTCCTACCTCCCCCATCTCAGTTACCTTCCTAGAAAACTCAGATGTCTTCAGAGGATGCTTACACAATAAATACTGGAATGGGACACAGAGCAGACCCACTTCACCACAGGGCCTGTTACCCATGTCCTGGGAGACTCGTATCAGCCTCCATTACTGGGCTCTCTAGAGATTATGCAGACAGAGAGAAATACATGCTCCAGATCATCCCACTTCAAAAGCCCAGATTTAACAAGTGACCAGTGTGGGAGGATCAAGGCCCAGCCATTTCAGCCTGAATGAAGATACTATGTACAGGGCCACTCCTAGACTAATGCTTTCCAAGAGATGCCAGGAGACACGCATCCCAGCCTAGCTTCTTCATCTTGCAAAAATAACACCCCTTCTGTGATGGTTTGTATATGATTGGCCCAGGAAGTGACCTCATTAGGAGGTGTGGCCTTGTTGGAGTAGGTGTGTCACTGTGGGTGTGGGGTTAAGACCTTCACCCTAGTTGCCTGGAAGTCACTCTTCTACTAACAGCCTTCAGATGAAGATGTAGAACTCTCAGCTCCTCCTGTACCATGCCTGCCTGGATGCTGCCATGTTTCTGCCTTGATGACAATAGACTGAACCTCTGAGCCTGTAAGCCAACCTCAATTAAATGTTGTCTTTTATAAAACTTGCATTGGTCATGGTGTCTGTTCACAGCAGTAAAACCCTAACAAGATACCTTCCTTCTATGGCTACTTCCCAAAGACCCTTCTTGTGACGGGCACAAGCAGATAGTGAGACCTTCCTTTCTTTTCCTTCTCTTTGTCTTCATGGAGCCAAGATCAACAGAAAAGACCAGCAATGCCTCACATAGTTCTGGAATTGTTGGTACTGCCCAAGGGTAGACTGTAATCACAGGATATGATGGATATAAAAAAATATCCACTCTTCTCCCATGCAAAAGGCCACGATATCTAAGTACCCTACAAGAGTGTGCTTTAAATATGTGCATAGTTGAGTTAAAACTTTGAAGTAGCATCCACATAGGAAATAGAAGGGCTGCTCATTTGGAATGGCCGTGTTTAATACAATAGCCACTGGCCATCTGTGACTGTTTACATTTAAATGAACTCAGATCAAATACAACTTAAAACTCAGTTTCTTGGTTAAAGTAGTCATACCTCTTTTCTTTTTTAAGTCTTTGACAATTGTATACTAGCATATAAGAAATCTTGGTTATTTTCACACGCATACCCACACCCACTACCCTCTCATCCCCCTGCCTCTCCTTCCACTCTTCCCAATGAGTCTCCATCCTACTTTTGTGTCTTTTTTGTGAAGGAGTCATATTTCAACTACTCACTAACCATATGTGGTTCATGCCTACCATGTTGGGCAGAGCAGACACGTATCACAACAGGAAGTTCCTTTAGATGGTGCTAATTGGAATAATGAGCTTGCAGAGGTCTAAGAACATCACGTTGTATTCTGTACTAACTTCCCATGGGGATATGACCTGAGACACATGCAGGGAGAGGAAAGCAAGCCAGATACGATCAAGTTTTAACTCCCCCTCCTAAGACCTCTAGGCCATTGTTCCACGATCAACTACTTCAGGACGCTACAACTGTGTAGGCCTCCTGGCTTGCTATGAACCTCCAAGTTCAAACTAAATTCAAATGTCAGGGAGAGAAGAAACAAAAAAATGGTAGAAAACATGAGGGCAGGAGGAAGCCGGCTCCCCAAGTCATGGGCAGCTCAGAGGCAATCTACAAAGCTCGAGATCCATCACTCTGAAGTTTTGGTCCTTTTTACTAGGCAATAGAAATGTGCAGAAGCCACGCCCATAGCCAAACCTAGCTCTGTGGGACAGGCTGTAAATAAAGCTGCCTCTTTCCCTACTGCTGCCCCACCTACCCACCTGTATACTTCCTGCAAGGCTACCCCCGCCCCGCCCCCACCCCTGGGATGCTCCTCTGAAACAAGCTTTCCCTTTTTCATAGAACTTCTGAGAGGCTACATCCTCCTGGAAGGCGGGGCTGTGCTACAGCAGGAGAAAGAAAGCTTTCTGAAGAGCCGGGGCAATTTCACTGCAAATGCACTCGAGTCGTGTTTGCCTTCAGAACTCAGAAATGTTGCTTTTTAGACACCTGGTACATAAATCTTCTCTTGGAAGCATGATGTTGTCTAAACAGCATTCTTATTGGATACAGCTGATGAATTAAGGGCTGCTGCTATCCCACGGAGGATCTCAAAACACTCAGGATTTTCTGCTTCTGAAACTCATCTCCCAATATGCCACTGTCACAAAATAACACTCTCAGCTGCCACACAGACGTCCCACTCCCACGCCACACACACACTCGATGCGATCTCCCAATGCACACACCTGTGTAGACAGCAAACCTACGACAGACAACTCACAGGGCCTCATGCAAGCAAAACCCATTCTCAGGCAGGCTGCCTTGAGTAGAACAGAAAAGTCTTCAGCCAGAGAACCACCACTGCAGAGGCATCTCCCCTGGGTCTCACGGGGACCTCAGCACCTTGGATATCTCCGTGGTTCCAACATTAAAGCCTCTAATGTTGGTTGGCATCAGACTTTATGCGGTTACCAAGAGATCTTTCATGAACCACTTTATTTCATTTAAACCTTATAATAAGTCTCCAGACAGAAATCACTGCCTGGGTTCTTCAGATGGCATATACTGGGTTCAAAACACTTAAAACTGTTTGCCTGGGGTCAAGTATCTAAAGAGGCAGCAGAGCCCAAACTCAACCCAGTCTCCCACAGTGAAGGCTGCCTCTGAGTAATTTAGCACTTTGTAGCTCCAAGACGGAGATTCGAGGCCAGGTATTTAAACACATAATGCAGAAAAGGAAATTCACTTTACCTCACCCATGCTGTTTCATTCAAAGCACAACACGGATGGATGGGGACTAAATCTTCAAAACTGCATACCCACATCAAGACAGCCCCTGCCAGAGGATACGCTAAAGCAGACTCCATTTCCCAACCCTCACACAGTACTCGTCCTCCTCCATCCTGAGCCACCTCTGACCATAACAGCCTACGGCATGCCCTTCAGTCCAAAAGTTCTCCAACTGGAACGTGTTACAAGATCACACAGGATTCTGGGGCCCATCCCTGAAGCATCCAGTTCAGTGTCTGGTCTGGGACCTAGAAATGTGCATTTCTAATGTCCAGATGACACTGACTGTTGGGCAAGAGACTCAGTACTAATGGTAAAACTTTGACACCACAGTTAGAACCTTGCTACCCTTTATGCCTTGGCCCCTCCCAGACTCCTCTCTGCAATCCCACCCACACTCAGAACTCCTTTCCTCAATCCCATAGCCAAGCCTGGTGTCTGCTGGAACTGTGGCTCTGACTTAAGTGGCCTTACATCTTGTTATGGACATTTTTGCCTTGTGTATCCTAGTTGGCTCTTAGCTTTCTCTATTACATATTTTCCCCTCTCTTACTTCGGGTTACTTAGAAAACTAGGACTTGGCTAGGCCTCCTTCCTAGAAAATGAATCGTGGTAGCCTGAATCGCAGAGCCAAATCTACCATTTCGTAGTTCTCCACCCTGGCTTTGACGCCAGAAGTCTGTCATCACGCCAGATGTCTGCGACATCGACGCTTTGATTCAGCATTCCGTTCCTGAGCTGCTCTTGGTGTTGGCACACTCAGCCAGCACCCAGGATTATCTCAATACTGTATCATCAACCAGCACTGGATGCTGCGCTCTGATTGGGTAGACTCACCTACACGATTTCCTTGTCAGCACCCAGAGCTTGGACAGCTCCCACGAGAGAGACAAGACAGACAGATTCCACACAGCCCCCATGTTTTCATGCTCTAAATAACACACCATGACTCTGTGATCTGGCATGTCCTGTGTTAAAACTTGCTTTTATTTCTCCCAATGAATCCTCGGTTTAAGTATGGAAGTTGGGATCAGTATATATATATATATATTGGCAACATTGTCCTTTGTACTCTTTGTAGTCAATAAACACCAAACGACCAGCAAGTTGGTTCCTTGGCTGGCCAGAACCTAGAAATACATCATCCAATTTGAGAAGCAGAATACCTTGTAATGTCCCCTCCAGCACCAAACACGGGGCTTCTCAGAGCGAAAGTACTCTATGGATATTGAATGAGTAAATGAACAAACAGATGAAGGGGCCAGTGGGCTGTGTCCAGTCCCCCCAGTGGCTGCTAGAGCGGTCCACTCAGCCATCAGAAAACAACGTCCAATCTGCAGAAGCTGCAAGAATACCTCCAGGCCAGACTTCTGACTAATTCCTTGCACAAAATTGGACCTGCACATTCAGATGAATTGTGGCTCGAAGGCCACAGCTATGCCAACACAACGGGTCTCAGAAGTCTTTCAGTACATGGATGCCTTTAACACAGAAGACTCTACCATACTCCTCTCCACTCCTACTCCAACCTCTGTCCTTCTCCGCCCCACAGAAACCAACCTTCCCTCTTGCCGACCTATTGTCAGCGTTGACTTCTACCGCTCCAACTAGCTGAGCAGGTGGATGGGCATGTACATGTGTGTTAATGAATTCAATGCACCACCATACTGCTGCAGTCCCCTCCCCCTCCTTGCTTTGGATGAGACCCAGAAAAAGTCAATTTAGAAAAATGCTACCCAGGGAAGGGCAAATGGTCATAAAATCAGGGGATGTGCTTTATGGAAAAATCCTGAGAGAGTGGAATAAAGTCCAGAGAAGTGCATCATCTGGACCGGCAGGAGTGCTGTGAGGGAAGAAATGTCCCTGTTTGGGTTTCTGCAGGAAGGAGGGTTCTAAGTGCAATGTCCAATTAAAGAGTTTGCTCTCTCTGCCTGGCTTGCTACAGTAACACCACGGGAGTGTTGGGAGAACAGGCTCAGGGCAGCCTCTGGGCCGAAGGCTGTTTGGATGTCCCAAAAGGTTTGCAATGTTCCCTGCAGGAGCCAGGGCAGAGAGATGTGCAATGGAATGCGAAAAGCAAGGGCTTTTCGTTACCAAGCAACATATAGCAAGGCTCCGTTGGTTGGGTTTTTGTGCTACCAAGCTTTCCCAATTCTAGAGATGGTTTCTTGCTCCTGAAGACCCCTCTGGATGCTGCTCTTGCAAGTCTCACAACAGACTGCACACAGTGAGAGCCTAACACTGGCTGGGCACAGGAGCAGGAGGAGAAGGAAGGAGATGGCTGCCGCTGCAGGGGGCCTAAATGCTAATGTCTGGGATGCTTACCTCATTAGGCTGTTTTACATAACATCAGCCAAAAACAGAAGTGGAGGCCAGGAGTCTGAGTCTTTACCCAGAAGCTCCTTTGAGGCCGAGTCCCTTGCTCCCTGGACTGGTTACTTTATCTGCAAAGGAGTCACAGCAACAGACTAGACTCCTCTGAGGAAACAGCATAACGCCACAGCCCATGTGGTTCCACCGCAAGCCCCTTGGTTCACGACACCTATTTGACCCTCCAGGGATGGCTGAGGAAGAATGAACCAGGAATCCGGCCTGCTCTGCGATGTGGAAGTCTGAGATCCAAATAGGAAGAAGTTATGGAGGACGGCCTGGCTTGAGCTCTCAAGTCCAATGGCGGAGTCAGGTGCCACTGGGCAAAGAACCAAGCCTGAGGTCATAAGGCCAATACCACAGAGAGGGACAGCAAACTGCCAAGCGCAAGACTGAGGGCTAGTGGCAGGAGACTCAAACAGGCTGTCTGCGTCTAGAAAGAGCAGACAGTGAGGTTGAGAGTAGAGAGCCAGGTGAGGCAGATGAGGTGCGGCCTACAGAGAAAGGGCAGTGCTTCCTGGCATCTTCCCACGTATGAACATGGGCGGGGCTGGTCCCCTGAGACTAAGTTGAGCTAGAAGAACTTTGAGGAAGTACGCATCCGCTTGGTGTCTGCTGTGAACAAGACAGCTCTGAGCTGTGATTTCTTGTCCCCCTTAGCAGTGGGCCCGTGTTGCCTTGCCGTTTGTAGGGGGATGAACAAACATCCATTCGCCCCAGATAGGGAGGGCTCTGGCGAGAAAGCAAACCAGCAGCTCCACCCGTCTATCTTGGGGCACCCATGAGATTCTCTGTGGTGCTGCTTACAGCAGCATAGACAAGAAGTTACTTAGCAGAGCAGAGGTGACGTGGAGATAGCTGCATCACCGAAAAGTCCACCCCAGCATAGGTGACAACACACAAAGCCACCTCCCTGGAGCTCCCTCCCTGCACAGCTTGCGATTCTGAGGGTGGGAGTGGCTCCTCCCTGGCACAGTTGATGCTGCTTATGTCAACCTAGTAAATCTTGTAACAGCCCGCGCTCCCTCCCCTGATAAGTTTCATGAGCTTCTCTCTTCCCTCCAGGATGGATGTTTCAATTCCCAGGAATGAACTACACAACAGTTGATTACACTGCCTTGTCTCTGGTGTAAAGTCCATGTTTCCATCTCTGTCTCGCTGTCTTCCCTCCTTCCTCTCCTCTCTCATCTCTGATACAGGCTGGACTTTCTCCGCATTCCCCACACCTAGCCGCAACGTGGATCGCTACGGAGCACACATGTTCTCTGTCACACTGATAAAGTGGCTGCAACCCAGGATACGGGGGTGCAGGACTCCCACACTAGAGGGTAGCACAGCTTGTCTGAGTCTTATGTCCGGTTCTCTGTACTGGGGCCTAGCCCCAAGGCCAGTGTGTGTGTGTGTGTGTGTGTGTGTGTGTGTGTGTGTGAATGTTGGTTGTGGCCTAAGGCCAGAAGGTTAAGAGAGAGAAGTCTTCCCTCCCCTTCTCCCCGTCCTCCTCACTTCCCTCTCTTTACCCTCCCCTTCCTCTTAGTTCTCTCCCAGCCAGTTGAAAATGTGAAATGTGGCCATCCAATCTAATTAGTCAAACCCTCAGTTCTGACAGGAAGAGGCTTCAGGAAAAAAAAAACTACTTCCCTTCACTCTCAGCCTCTCAAAAGATAATGAAGAAGATCTGATTTCAGGAGTGGAGTCCCAGCTCCTTGATCTTCACCGCCAGGGGCAACCAACTGTGAGCTGAGACCTCTGTTTTAGATGCCCACATCAAGCCGAATGACAGAATTGTGAGCTCACAGACACGCTGACTGAGTCTTGGGGCTCTCGCTGGGACCTCAGGTTACAGCTGCCACTGAGTCCCTGCCAGGTAGATGAAGTCAGGACCAGGAGGGCCGAACTTCTCACATCTTCCAACAAGTGTCTGCCCAGCAGCTTCAGGCAGCTTCGGTCACAGTGACTGCCAGCCCACCCTAGCTGATGGGTCCCTGTTTCAGGCCTCTCAGACACAGGCAAAAGCATGCACGCATGCACATGCATGTACACACACACACACACACACACACACACACACACACACAGCCTTGCTATCTATCCCCTGAGCAAGTGTGCAAGATACTGACTGTGCAGACAGCACAGGTAAGAGGATACGCAACAAGAGGACAAATTAGAGCCATTTGGGATGGTCTCCAGGGTTTTGGGCAGGGGCGCATGAGACCACAGAATTCACTAAACAAGTGCTGCCCCCTCAGACTGAATTTTGGGTTGTGAGAACTCTCCAGGGTGTATTCTAGTGAGAGGAGGGAGACAGGCATTGAAATGCCACAGTAGTGCCCGCCAGCTTCCCCTGGCATCAGAGTCTGTCATGTGTAGAGCACTGAACCAGACGACTGGTCCAAACAGTGGCATTTCCTAAGTTCATCTTTCTGAGGCCACTGTCCATTCCTTGGTGGCCCGGCAGTGTGACACTGTCCTGACCTGCTCCTGTCCTGGAAATGGCAGGAGATCCGACTGAGGAGGACAGAACACATGCAGTTCAGAGAGGCCACTGGCTCACCTCTGCCACGCCCCTGGGCTGGGACTAGAGAGTCAGCTGCACTGAAGGGCAGCCAGGCTTGAGTGGACCAGGATCAGGTTTCAGCTCTAGAAGGAGTTCTGCTGTCCCCCATGGTAAGGAAGAGAAAAAGACACCCAACAGACTTCACTCACCCTTGCCATCCAAGCCAGGCTTAGGCCTTTGTCATAACTCGTCCAGGGCAGTGGGATGTGAAGACAGCTCCTCTGCTCCCCTTACATACATGTTCACATGCACAAACACCCCTAGAGCCTTTAGCCATGGGGTAAGCATGTTACACACTAGGATCTGGAAGCCACTCACCTTACAGGTCTTTTATCCTTTCGCCTGCTGTGTATACCACCGCGAGGCAGAAGTGCCTAGAGCCCCACAGTTAAGCTTCCTATTGGTCGGGTTAACTTCCCAAAACATAGAAGGTAGCTTTAAGTCAAATTGTGCCTTTTCCTATTTGAAATCATTTTTCCCTCCTGTAACAGGAGTCAGTGATCAGGGCAAATGCAAATTCCCAGTGGGAAGTGTATAGCCCAAATGCAACAGAAGCTCAAGTGTTTGTTATTTCATAGTAAACAAGCTACCAACCACCCCACCCCAAAAATCCTCTAAGAAAAAAAAAAATCTGAGAAAAATTATGAAACATATACTAATCATATACAAACCAGATGAACTTAATTTTGTCCCCTTTTAGATTACTAAAGCACACAGTGCTATTTTAAAAATTGATGAGGGTTTTATTTTTCCAGTTAGATGGATAATAAATACAGGGGCTTCATATACTAATTAGGTAAGTGCTCTATCATGGAGCTACATCTCCAGCACGAGAGATCAGGTTGGGGGTGGGGAGTCCCCACATTTTTCAGAGCTGATCCCATGAGTATCCTAATGTTTAATTTCTTCTACTCTATTTCCAAAGAGGTTTTTGTGCCTCTTTCCTACTTCATGTCATCAAAACCTGACCTCTGAAAATTAACACGAGCACAGACCACGACCCCCCCAGCATCCGGCGTTGCCAGTTATGCTTCGGACCTACTTCAATCGTGACAGATGCTCCCTCGCCCTCTGGCTTAAAATAGCTGTCATAGATGTCAGCCCCAGCAAATGCTCTCTGCCAGCTTAATAGCCCATTAGGCGACTTCATGAAAGAGGCAAATGAATCCATCACCAGAGGGGAGCGTCAACCTCACCCACCACCATGGGCTGGAGACCTTGCATGTATCAATCGTCAAAATGGCTTTGATCTGTTAAAAATAGAAGCTGGCACGCTGCTTGACTACAGCAGCGGCCGTGCTAGATTTTTCAAAACCCAACGCTACAGTTGGAGAATGAGCACCCCGGAGACGCGCGGCGCTCAAAGAGAACCCCTACAACACTCTCTATCTCTTGGCTGATGCCAGGCCACATCTTTCCAAGAATGGCGTGATGGAAATTCTCTTGCGACTCGAGACATCTACCATGGCCACAGCCAATGGAGTTCATCAGGCTTCCCTTAAAGTGGCTGCAATTTACACTGAAATCGTTCTCCTCCTTCAGGATGGGAAAAAAAAATACCCACAAACTATTTTAATTGCTTGAAGCAATTCTACTATGCTGTAATTATCACATTGCCTTGTAATTATTTGCTTTGTGAATGTCTCCCTCCAAACCCCATCTTTCTCCACCCCTAGACTCCAGCTCCTTAAAAGAGCCGTGGCCTTGATCTCCAGTACATGCCTGATAGAGAGCGAACCCCAGCAGCTTCAGTCACATTGAGTTCATTTGAATTGGAAATGTCAGTAACTTTTTGTCTCTGAGATTCTGAATCTTATTATGTATGAATCCCAGAATCTATTATACTTGTGTGGTTAATCAACAAGACTTATGCACCTTGAAGATGCCTTTAAGTGACTATTCTAGACTGACTGGTGAATTGTGAGAAATCAGAAATTATCACCATATATTTCTATATTTGGAGCCCTCCATGCCTACCATCCAAAAGAAATTAATAACCCTGATTACTAGAGTCTCTAAGGCTAATCCCACATTAAAATTAAATATGCATGTGATATACTTAGCTCGAATGGCTAGCACATGGGAACACTCTTTGAACATTAGCTCTCTGTCCTCACATGCTACTTAGTGCCTCTAAAGGAGCAACAGTAGGGTTTTCAGGGACACACTCGGGCACCTGCCCTGTCATCACAAACTAGAAGCAATGAGAGGACATCATCTGGATGCCCATTTTTTGTGTGGCTTTCCTCCTGAAACCAGAGAACGTTCTGTGTTCATTTTGCTTCCTCTCCTTCATGTTGACATTCCCCACCCCCAGCTGTGGCTGCTTAAAGTCAAGCCAAAGAGCGGCCTGCAGCTGGTGGGCTCCACACACGCAATGACAAGCCAGGCAAGGAGATGATGATGACGACATGAAGAATGTTCTAGCCTAAAGAACTGCCTTCTTCAGAGTTCAGCTCTTAAGGAGCCTGACTATCAGGGTGTGATTTTTTTAAAAGCTCATGTTTATGGAATTATAACCTGACCTAATCCTTTGGATGTTGGGTGAAAAAAAATTATGTAGGAAGAATGTCTGACAAACCCAATAGAAGTACACCATGTTTCCTCACAGGGTGGACAGGTCAACATGAAGAATGGGACCAGCGGTGAGTGAGAGCTCTCTTGCCACAGACAGGCAGTGGATTCCCATGGAGAAGAAGTAAAAATAACTGACTCTGTTTGTTCATTCAGTAACTCTCGCATCATAATGTAAGTCTCTAAGGATCCCTAGACTAGAAATTCCCAAACCAGTGGGCATAGATATTCTGCTCTTTGCTGCATCCAACTGCTGTCATTTGAAGGCACACAGAAGCTTGTATACAGAGCCAGACCCTCCTGCCTAATGGCCTCCACCGAGGTGCAAATCCCCTAGACAGAGGCTGAACCCATGAGCATCCCTCACCCTTTACAAACAACAACACAAGGGACTGCGGGTTGCCATGATAGGATTTCAAGCAACTTGGAGATGTGCTAGAGTCAAGTCCCAAGAGCATGTCCCATCAGGTCGGTGAAATTTCAGATGCCTACCGGGAGACTGGATTAAGATCGCTAACTATAGTGGTTTGAGATTTGGTTGGTTGGTTTGGTCTTTTAAAATCTAAAACAAACTCCACAAAGCTACAATGCAGCCAGAACCAACTCAGACAATTCTGACCCATAGATGTGGGCTCTCATAGTAGATTACGCCAGTGTTCTGAGACCATCCAAAGGTCTCAGAATGTACGTACGCACCCCCCCCAAGCCCTCAAAATGGCATCAGAGCACAGTCACAGCCCAAGAGACGCAGTTGCACTTACGCAGGGCGTGCCACTCATCCTGGCGAATGGTCTTCGTGATGTTGAATGTGAGGTTCCTGGGGATGGTTGCTGAGGAGTAGTGGTACTTGATATATGTGCATCTCTCAATTTCTCCTGGAAGAGAAAAATAGAAAACCCACTGTGAATGAGGCAGGGACCACCTGTCTTAGTTAGGGTTCCTATTGCTGTAAAAGGATGCCATGATCACAGCAACTTTTGTTTAAGACAAACAAACATGTAATTGGTACTGGCTTCTAGTTTCAGAGGTTTAGTTCATTGATATCATGTCAAGAAGCACAGAGGTATGCAGGCAGACATGGTGCTGAGAGTTCTACATCTTGATCCAAATGTAGCGAAAGGAGACTGTGTGTCATACTAGGCATAGCTTGGGCGTAAGAGACCTTAAAGCCCACCCCCACACTTCCTCCAACAAGGCCACACCTTCTCCAAGGCCACACCTCCTAATAGTGCCACTCCCTATGGGCCAAGTATTCAAACACAAGTGTCTATGGGAGCCATTCCTATTTAAACTACCACACCACATCTTCAGCATCCTGGAATCCAGATATCCATCCTGAAGAATGAGACATGTTTCACGTTGGACTTGATGGTAGCTACAGTTTGTTTTGAGCAATAAGTTTAACTAAAAAAGAACGAGAGAGTAAAGCTCTAATCAGATGGAGCAGACATTAAAAAATGCATCTCTAGGGTCACGAATAGACTGGAAGATCCAAAATTCAGACTATTAGAAGCTTTTTATTTTAAAAAAAAAAGTGGTGTCCATGTTTACTTACCCTTAAAATCTACTTTCAAAGTTTAAAAAGGTTGATGGCACCTGAGGAACAATACTTTTCAATAGTACTGAGGGTGACCTCTTGCCTACCTATGCATGTACACACACGACTACATACAAACATCTACACACACACACACACACACACACACACACACACACACCCCACTTCAAATTTAAAAGGAATTTGCAGTCAAATAAATTTTTTTCCACACAGGACAGAGAGCTAGCTTCAGCCCTAATGATATTATTTGTGTTTTCAGTGTCTAGTCTCCTAGAACGGGATAGGATGGGAAGGCTGCCTTACTTTTTTTCTCTCCATTCTCCTAACCTCACTTCTGAACACAAGGCTTTGAAATCAGTCCTGATTGCTTTGAACTATTTTCTTCTCCGATTTCTTAAACAAAATTGTGGCCCAACCACAGACTTGGTACCTGGCTCAGCATTCCTAACTACATTCTAAATATTTGTCTTTAGGCCCACAGATAAGTGTAGTCCTCACCCCTCATCAAGCAAACTTCTCTTTAAAACAGAGATCATTAAAGAAAATTATAGTCAGTCAAAATGTAGAGTCGGGGCTGAAGAGATGGCTCAGTGATGAAGAGCACTGACTACTCTACCAAAGGTCCTGAGTTTAAATCCCAGCAACCACATGGTGGCTCACAACCACCCATAACAAGATCTAATGCCCTCTTCTGGAATGTCTGAAGACAGCTACAGTGTACTTACATATAATAAATAAATAAATATTAAAAAAAAGAAAAGAACAATTGTTAAAAAAAAAATGTAGAGTTATGGACCCAATCCAAATAGATACATCTATAAAACGGCTCCCGTATTTAGGGCTCAGGGAATATCTTGGAATGGGGGGAGAAAGACGGCAAAAGCGAGAGAATCAGGGAGTTTGCTGTGAGACCGTGTCTCCTATTGATGTCAGAAGCCAGACACATAAAGTTTCACCAGTCTGAGTGCCTAACTGAGAGCTGAGCGAGAACGACAGACATGTGTAAGTGGATTCAGGAAAGCTTCGACCCACACAAACAATTACAGACAACTAAGGAACGCTGAGCATGGAAGAAATAGGCTCACCCATGGAGGAGCCCACCCACTAGTTATCCAATACCAAGTGGCCAGCCCCCAAAACATATACATACAAGTAACTTTATACAGACGGAGCAAATTCCCACTGGGAGACCAGACGGAGCTGCCTACCCTCCTCGCTTTCAGCCTCCTCAAGTTTCTATTGACGTTTGCTTATCTGGGGGATATTAAAAACTTAGTGTCGGGGCATTGCGAAGAATCAGGAAAAGGGTGGGTTTTTAAGGGTTAGGGGTTTTGATATTTGGTTTCTCACCTGAATGGATTTTGATGGTAATCTATTTTGCACCCCACTGATTTTCAATTTATAACTGGTGGCACCTGATTGAATTGTTTGACCCCCTGGCCCACTGTCAGCTGGGAACTTGGCAATTGGTGGAGTGCAATAATTTACAGAAAGCCGTGTGAAACCGATGCCTTATTGTAAATCATATTTGGACAGCTGCCCAGTTGCCAGTATTGGCGGACATTCCTCTAACAGGACAGCCTCTATCCAGAGAAAAAGTTCGGGATTGTAGTCTACGCTCTTTCCCTATGCCTCTGGTTTCAGCCCCTCTAACTCTGGTTAAGCCATCAAAGGCCCTGTGGCTTCTTACATGTCCTGGTATTCGCCACCTCCCCAAGACACCTCCTCAGACCTCAGCCTGCCCTCTTCTCCTGACTGGTCTAGAAAACACACTTACCAGACAGTCCCCACTATCTCAACTCAAATCTATACCTCATGCACTTTATTGAATAGTATCTATTAACAGCATCATCTCCCTCTCTGTCTACATTGTCTCTGCAGCCACCTCCTCCCTGGGAGAGCCCTGCTTCCTAGTCAACAAATCCTACTTACTTCGAAAATGTCCCTGGATCTTGTCTTTCTCCATGGCAGTTGTCCTAATAAAGTAATATGCAACACAGAGCTTCAGATAAAGCCAGGCCACAGACTGGATGGAGGTCCCTGAAGATGTACATGTTGGTGTCTAATGTCGTGGCAATCCTAGTTCATGTAAACACACTATAAAGTTCACAAAGCAGATCAGAATTTCCTCAGGATAGATTTTTCAGAATATGTCCTCGTCTAGATGATATATGACAAAAATAACCTAGCTCAGCTAACAGCACACTTACATGGTTTCCAACCTTACATGTGTCATAGCACACACAGAACACCCCAGGAGAAACAACTGAGATGCCCTATCCAGGCTCCCTGAAAACTGGGGGAACCAGCATGTTTTAACCTATCTAGAGCCCATTCCTGGGTTCTATACTTGTCCAAACAACTCTGATAGGGATAATGCTCTACTTAGTCCACCATATGGCGGCATTGAGTACATTAGACTATTACCAATTGTCTCTCTGCTTTACAAATGGTAAGAAAGTGGTGGACTTGGCCAGAATTAGATCTCAGGGTAATCTACTCAGAGCCTCCCTCAACTCACCTACTCCCTCCCCAATATCATACAAAGAAAAAGTGACCATGTACTCCATCACAGGAATCTGGTGACCCTGAGTGATCCTGAGAGGTCACTCGCATGGCAATTTCCCAGCAAAACCATCCCTTCCGTCAGGAAGACACTGTTAGGGGGTGCTGGGCTTACTTCTCCCCTTCACCTTCTCTGGCAGGGAAGATAACATTGCCTGAGATCTATCTGTTTGCATGTCTCCCTCTTTTCTAGATTTTGCATTTCTCAAGGGCAAAGATACTTATCCAATCATCTTTATCTCCACTGCCTCCAGCATGAGGCACACACCAATACACTCTAAAGACAGGCATGGCCAACACAAGGCAGCCTTTGGGAGGCCACAATGTACAGAGTCCAGCTGAACTTATCACATGCAAGGATTTAAACTAATTGGGCTAAATTAACGTGTGATGGATGAAAGGGGTTGATTGTTACAGAACTCTGAGAGACTATGTAGCACACACCTTATCTGAGCAAGGACTGAGGGGCCTTCCAATCACAGTGAGGCAAAAGCTAACCACATGGAATCACAGATTGATGCCTCTGTATACTTGGCAAATGTAGGTCAATGAGGCTTTCATTTTGCTGAGGTGAAGGAGTAGAAAAGAAAAGACCAGAAGCTGATGATTAAAAAGCAGACGATTAAAATAAGAATTCCCAGAAGAGGGTTGATTAGCTATGGTGGGGTAGGTTGTGGTCAGTACAGCAGAACTCCCAGAGTACCTGTGTGCCTAAAGCCAGTGCTGTTCTCTTCGTGAAACCCTGCACTTTGGTGGGGCAAGGGTGGGGAGCCCCATTACCAGAAGGGGCTGCCCTTAGCTAATTTGTTCCATGTGCACACACATGTGTGCATATAAACACAAACATAGAATCACACACACACACACACACACACACACACACACACACACACAAACTATGTGAGCTAATTGTAGCCCTATATGCAATAATTTGAAAATCAAACAAAATGTTCTCTGGACCCAGCCTTGGAGCACAAAACCAGATGCCATTCATGATGACCAGACTGGCGCCTGTCACTGATGTCTGAGAAGAGTGACTGATTTCTTAGCTGAGGTCTGATTCTCTCAGCCTCAACACAGACCCCAACAAACTGCTACAGGTTACAGGAGAGCTGAAATGAGCTGTTGCCGCCCTCCCCCCATGGCCTCTCCACCTGTAGCTCAATCAGGCCACAAGAGGAAAGGCCTCATGGCACTCAGCGTGAGCAAGAAACAAAGGTCTGATCCACACAGGTGGTGGCCAGAGCCAGGCTGGAGCGGCAGGAACAGCACCCCTGGAAGCCCTCACTGTTTGCTTTGCCTCAGAGATTGCAAGCATCCTGCCTTTGACAGCAATTAAATTAGAAAGATTCAAATATTGCCTAAAAGGAAAGGCAAAATATTTATCCATGTGTCTGCAGGTCCTGTCAGTGTGCTGGGCTTCATAAATATAGGCACCATCTGGGTACCCAATACGTGTGCCCAAAACGTGAGCTTCTGGCTGCAGACGGGTTTCCCTGCAGTGAGTGTTACAGAGGGGCTATCTGCAAGGCAAAAGAGCATCTAGGAGCCTCTCCAGGATAAGAGGGCAAAGATGACCTCCACTTGCTTTCCAGCCCAGGGACTCCAAGGCCTTTAAGTATCCATTCCGGGAGGATAGCAGGCCAGGGAGCAGTGAGGCTCAAACTGCAGCCCTCTGCCCTCAACCCTTGCTGTGACCTGTCACGGCCTTCATACCTATAGACCAGAGTCCCAGCAAGACACAAAACACTCAAAGAGACTGAAGACAATTTTTTAAAAGACAATTTTACTCAAACACACACACACACACACACACACACACACACACACACACCAAAACAAAACAGCTGATTCTAGAATGGGTAAAGACTTGAGTGCCACTTCACTAAAGAAGGCATTTAAATGATCAGCAGGGGCATGAAAAAATGCTCTGTATCACTAATCATGAGGAGAAATTCACATCAAAACCTCAATGAAACATCACCTTATACCTGTTACAATAGCTACTACCAAAAACTGAAAGTAAGGAGAGAGAGAGAGAGAGAGAGAGAGAGAGAGAGAGAGAGAGAGAGTGAGTGTGCCTGGGGCTTGGTGTAGTAGCCCAGTAATTTAATTCTAGCACTCAGAAGGTAGAGGCAAGTGGGATTTTGTGAGTTCAAGTGACTGATCTACATAGAGAGTTCCAAGACAGTCAAGGCTGCACAGTAAGATCTTACCTCAGAGAGAGACTGAAACTCAAACCCTTGCATACTATGAGTATAAATTGGTTCCATCACAGTGGAAGGCAGCATGGAAGGTCCTCAAAAACTAAAATGGAGCTACTATAGGACCAACTAATCAATATCCAAAGGAGACATCTGTTCTCCTATAATTATTGCAATATCATGCACAACAGCCATAGAAGAAATTAAACCGAAGGTCCATGGGTGAGTGGGTGGATGGATGGATGGATGGATGGATGGATGGATGGATGGATGGATGGATGGAAAAACTGTGGTATATTCATAAAAAGAAATGCCATTCAGTCTTTAAAGAGAGATGTCAACATATATGACTACATGGGAGAACCAGACACTGCTTGATCCATCTCATGAGGGATCTGAAAGAGCCAAACTCATACACGTGAAGAGGAAAACAAAGCTAGAGCTCGGTCAGCCATCGTGAAGCCACAGTTGTATAAAATGAACAAGATCTAGAGGTATGCTCACAGCATCATGCCTGTAAACGGCAATACTGTCCTGCTCTCAAAAAAATCAGTTTTGGGACCAGAGGAAGAATGAAGAAGAGACCCACAACTGGCGACAAAAGAACTAGTGGAACCTGGGACTTGCGGGGCAGAGGCGGTCACGTCAACCAGAACCTGTAGAATGTTCTGGGAATCAAGCACAATCCAACGCAAGCAATTTATGAGCCGAGCTGCATCCCCAGCCCCCAAAGTGCCTTTTCGTTAATAATAAAATAAGGTGTATTCCATACCTAAGAGTTTCTCTACTGTCATCCCATGTTGACACCCCAAGTCATTACAACAACTGTACAAGGGAAGCATACACTCCCCGTTTTCCTGAAGAACAAAGTGGATATTTGGATAGATCTTCCATGTCTGAATCCCCTCTAGCAGCCAGGAGGTGGTCAAGATGTAAACGTGTAAAATCTCTCAGACACTGCAGCCATACTGACTCCTGCTTAGTGGAAGGTTCCCTAGAAACAAGGGTTCTAAGGCATCCACAGTCTTACAAATGGAAAGAACTCACTACATTCACTGACAAAGGAAGAAAGTGGGTAGTGGGCAAAGAAGGGAATGGGTTGCAGCCTGTCTTCCATGTTCTCACAGATCCCAGGGCAATTGGGCTTTCCAGAGGCCAGTCCTGTCACTTGCCATGACATAGACCCATGAAATTCATTCTTTTTGTCTCTCCTCCTGGGCTGACTTTCTAGCCCAAGGCCTGTCTAACACCCTGCACTTAATATAGGCAGATTAAATAGAAAGTAGAAAGAGCACATGGAAAAGATAAGAAGACAGCAACAATGGAAGGAGAAGGAGGAAGAGAAGAAGAGGAGGAGTAGGAAGAAAGGGGGAAGGGGAAAGAGAAGGGGAAGGAGAAAGAGAAAGAACAGGTCAGAGCTTCAGACTCAGCCTCATCTCTTCTTTAAAGAGCATTTTCTCAAGGGAAAAACATTTAAATTACATTTTAGTAAGGAGAGAAAGCAGTAGAGTTTTATACTTTATTCCAGCAGAGTAGGAAAGTGATTTTTTTTTTTTTTTTTGGATGCACGAGTATTCCTGTTGGATTCTTTAGAAGCCCACAGGGAAGTAGGTCAGGAGGTTAGAAGTCTGAGGTTGGAGATGATTTTAAAAAGGGGGCAGGCAGCAAACCAGGGTGACTCCAAAGGCTCAGGAAGACAGGCTGGGCAGACTCCACATCCTCACCAGCCTTGCTCCAGAGAGACAGACATGAAGGAAGTGGGCAAGCTGACCTTCCACAGCCAGCTAGCAATGTTAGCAAAAGGCTCTGCTCAAAAAGCATCTCTTCACAGAAGCTCATCAGGAGAAACAGCCCTGCCACTTCCCTCATGTCTTCTCCTCAGCACCTTCTGCCTCCCCCAGATGTGCTGTGGTGAAAGGTTTGCAAGGCTTCCAGCTGCTGCCAGCCCGGACCGACTGATCTCTTCTTAGCAGGGAAAAGAGTTTGCTGCATCTTTACTTTTGAGGCTTTTCAAGGCATTCCATTTTTACAGACTTTGGTTTTGAGCTTGTGGTATCAATATGGCCTTTTAATGTTGTTTTGTATGCACTACATAGACTGAATCCTAAATATTTAATTCCTTTCCATCCTGTGTTACATTAGTGTTGGTTATGAGTAGTGTTTGCGAGCCCTTCTGATTACACATGCAGAATTTCATTTTCCCTACCCCACCATGTCCCATCCCTCCTGCTGTCACTTTTCTGACCCTGCATTCACCTCCTCTTAACCTGGTCTTCTCCCCGTGATGAAAAAGCAGTGCTGTACAGCTATGTGTGTAAGAACTCTATGTTTCTAGCTACAGCAAAAGAGAGAGGTGTATATCCTCCATTCACAGCGAGCAGACAATAAAGGCTTTCATTTATAGATATTGATGGTAAAGTTGGTATGTGGCACATTTACGCTTATTTTATATCAGCTTTTGCTTACTAAATGCTTTCTGTGTTTGGTACTACACAAACCACAAAAGTCAGCCACTGTCGTTTCCATTTCATAGATGAAGAAACAAAAGCTTAGAGGGACACCCTGCTCAACACACAATCATACACATAGCAAAGCTAGGATTAAAACCTACCGGGGACATTCCTGAGCACCACACAGCCCTCACACATGAAAGAAATGGGGAAAATCAAGATCTTCTGGGGGAAAAAAGAGGCAGGGAACTTTCAAGGCTCCATGCTGCTTTTTATATAAGGTAAAAAAATTCCACTTGTGTAGATTTGCAGCATCTACTGCTCGTATATTAGAACAAGATGAAATGGCTGCTTCCATAGTTCCCCTCACAGGCTGCAGAGAGGCTAGTAGTGATCAGTACACAGGTGCAGAAGACAAGATGCTGAAAGCATGAACTCCATGCCAGAACCTTCCACACATTCCAGTCTCTACTCTCAGGACAGCGGGAGCCTTTGAGACAACTGGTCAACCTTTCAGTGCCTTCTTTTCTTTATTTGCAAAAGGCAGATACAAGATTGATGAGGAATAAATAAGAAAACCCATGTAAAACCTGTTCCGCAGTGAACATTCAAAAGCTCTCATCATTTATTAGTTATGCCTCTGGAGACCTGCATCCTGCTCTTACAACAACCTATAAATATTTGAAGACAACTCGCATGCCCCACCCTATCCCTGGATCTTCCTTCCTTCTGACTGAAGAGTCCCAAGCTTCCCCCAACATATGCAAAACCTATCACCACACTAGTCATTTGAAGGCTCAGGACATGGGTGAGCCTCTCCCCTAGGGCCAGAGAGCACTGGCACAGTCATCCCCACATACAGTCAGATTTGTGTAAAGGTACATGACCAAGAACTCCCCAGTCTAGGAGTCCCCACAGCAATGATGATCAAATATTTAAGAAAAAAAAAAAACTAGCCAAAAAAAAAAAAGCAAGAACTAACCAGAAAAAGCAATGAGATGTCCTGGTTGCTCTCTATTGTTGTGATAAATACAATGACCAAAAGCAACTTGGGGAGGAAAGGGTTTCATTGGGTGCCTTCTTGGCCTTGTCAACAGGCTCATCACAGAGATGATCATCCCAAGGGGTATGCCAAGGCAGTTTTCTGCAATGAGCTCAAATCCTGATTCAAACCCCACCTATGCTTAGGCACACTCTTTCCTGTCTCTTTCTTTTCTTTCTTTCTTTTTTCTCCTCTTTCTCCTTCTCCTTCTCCTTCTTCTTCATGTTTCAGTTTATTAGTTCAGTGTAGAATCTTCTATTTGTTCCAGCCCCTGAAGGAATTATTGGATCACGGTCTTGTCATTCTACAAATTAGCAATTACTCCCACATACTCTAACAGCAGGCCCTCTTGATTCTCATCCAAACTGTTGCTAAAATCTCTCCACATAGTGGGGTTGAGGGGAACTCTGCCCAAGCATCCACAAAATCCCCACGTGAGCAGAAAGCAATCCGTGATAAGGAAGGCTTCTGCATGTGATTGTTAGGCCTGTCATTAAGTCTGTCTCCTGACTTGCCTAGCCTGGGTCTTCGAGTTAGCCACCTTCGTGAGAGACCTTGCCTCGCATCGCTCACTGAGGTCTAAGAACTAGACCTCAAAAGCGACCGAAGCAACATGGCACATCTCTGACCTCTCTGCATCCGTTGGCTCCTGGGGATGGCTTGCCAGAGCTCCCTCCCCCAGCTGCCAGTCTCTGTACCTGGGATCTGTTAGTCCCCATCTTCTCTGAAACTCTGAGCATGCGCTCTTGCATCTTAGACGCCACGGCTCCCTCAGAGCCATACTAGACCCTCCTTAACCCAGCAGCTGCACTAAAGAGATTATCTCCCATGACCTCCACTGTTCCTCCAGTTCATCTAGTCTCCTACATACACTCCAAGTAGTAAACAAACAGGAGGCGGTGCTACCTCTCCCGTGGCAACAGATGACGCCACAGTCTGCATCCCTCCAGCATCTCCCTCCACTGCTCGCTCACCACAGCCTCTTCATTTCCTCCCAAAGACACTCTGCCTTGTCTACAGAGCGCAGCATCTAACATTCTGCAGCCTTCTGTGCTAAAGGTCGCCTCGGTTTTGGTGCAAAGTATGACCTTTTTAATCCTAACTTCTTCATTCCAGTTTTCTCATCTTCTGAGTCCTTTTGTAGGTTTTAAGTGAGACATTTTTTAACATCATTTACAGTCACTTCTTCACAAAAGGAAATAAAGGATGAGCTGTCACTGCGATTGCCCCATCAACCCTGCTAGCTCCCAGCCTCCTGTTCCCTATTTTGCTCGTATATTTTCTCGCCTGAGACACACTTCATGGAAAAGAACGAGAAGGTGAGGTATGGCTTTAAATCGCCACTTGGGGTGCAGTAAATAATCTGTTCCTGTGTTCCCATCTCATCACTAATAACCTTCCAGAAAGTTCAGAACTGTAAGCTGCCACTGCCCTAACCACAGTGCCCTCCCCAGCAGCCCACAGACACCCGGCACAGAGTCTGCAGCTCTCCCATGAACACTTTCCGCTAGTGGGAGGACCATCCATCTCTGGGCTCTGACAGACAAACGAGGCGAGAAGGAGACCAGATCTGGTTTTTCATGGAAAACAATGAGCTCATGCTTTCTCTCCAGGGGCCGGGAAGTGAAGACAGATCTGGAGACGGGGAGACTGTGATGGAGCCAGGCGCAGTGAGAAAGGATGGACTGGTAAGAGGCGGGGAGGCCAATCTCACACTTTTTTTCATGTCACTTTTGATAAGAATCCTCAGCTCCCGGGCCAGAGGGAAACATCCATTTTCTTTGAATTAAGAATGCCACATGAGGTCGTCATCCTAAAGGGGAAGAATGCGAGAAGACAAACGGGGCTGGAGATTTGTCGTCCTCGCTTCTTCAGATAAAAGCGAAATCATTGTTCATGAGTCCACAACAGATGCCAGGACAGGGACGGTTCCAACACTCCTTCCAGCCACTGCTGCTGTCCCCTCCAGCTGCCACCCCTGGGTGTGAAGTCTGATCTGATCTGAAAAGCCTAGACCCGCTTGTCCGTGAGGGGTCTGCCTTCCTCAGGGGTGCACCTCCGTGAGATCAGGGGAAGCCGAGTGAAAGTCGGGCATTTCAGACCACCGCCCATATGTTTCCAAATAGTTCAACAAACACTTGCTTTTCAGCTATGGGAGTGTGGGGAGTCCAGACGACTGAGCTTTCCCCCTCTCATTTAAAATGGGAGTTGGGTTATACGACACTGATTTACCTTTCTACAACTCATTCAGGGGGAGGGCATGTGTGTGTGTGTGTGCAGGGGCATCTTGTATGTCTGGGACAGAATGGGGAGGGGCTAGGCTGCACTTGAGAAACCAAACCAAGGGACTTACTGTTTTCCTTCTCACCCGTCATACGCCTTAGTTTAAAACTGAATAGAAGCTAAATGCCACAATAAGAATGGGAAAAGACTGAATAGATAAATGGCATTTTTCTTTGTGTTGCTACTCGTGAAATCAACTATCTTCTTCATGTTTAAGTGGCTAGATGAAAAGTGTTAATGTGGTCCTTTATCCTGATTGCACGGCTGTATTAAGAAACAAATGTCAGGCGGAATAATGACTAACTCACTCGCTCTGCTATGGCAACAGGCATGCATGGTACTCAAGAGCCTGAGATGGGCGGGGCCCGCTTGCCTGGGCTTCCGCTCAGGCTCGCCTCAGGCCTTGAGACTTTCTGGGTATGTTTGATTTGGTCAAATTAATGAAACCCTCTGTGCCTAAAGGACTTCATTTTAAAAGAGTGGGACATAAGTATCCTCTACTCCTTGAGATGTGTTATGAAAATGTAATGAATTAATACAGATAAAACACTTAGTACCTGGCACATGGTAGACATTTCATAATGACTGCTGCCACCATTATCCCACAGCCCCACAGAGGACAAGTCGCATACCAAGAATATCCTTTAAGATATGCCATGCAGCAAGGGTATACCTGGACCGGTTTAACCAGAGATAAAGAACCTGTGACCCAGCCTCTCCTGTCAGCCCGTCTTGTACACCTTGCCTGGTGGGTAGAAGCTCAGTTTCTTCTCAGCCATGCCTCTGACAGCTTTCCCCAGCCCCAGCTCAGGGCGCGCTCCCTTATACCCTAAATCTTGGTTGCATCCTACAACCTTGGCCTAAGGACCAAACCCACTGCCTCCCACTGTCTAGCCCCCTTGAATGTCAATGACACCCAGTGACCTTCTGCCTGAGACACTCCCAGATACAAAGGCAGAGCTCAGAGCTAAATAGAGTTTGATGCTTAGCACATTCAGAAAAGAAAGATGTAGAACTCAGCTTTGACCTGTAATGATATTTAGTGGTTGAACATGGACCCCCCAAACCTCCCCAATCCCACCCCTAACCTAATGAAAGACACACACACACACACACACACACACACACACACACACAGAAACCCAGGGTAGGTGAGTGGAGAGACTAAGCTTATCACAGTGAGGTCCACCAAAGGCAGCTCTGGGCCTCCCTAGGAGCGCCCTTCCTCTAGCCCCTATGTTTCTTAGCTGCCTCCAGGCTTCACTGCACCCGGCACACAGAAGCAGGGAGGTGGGACAGACAGCTGTCTCTAATCTCCTTTTGCAATACCTCGGGGAGCCAGTACAGCCACTGGGATGAGCAGAACTGGAGCCATACAGCCTGGCAAGGAAACTTCCTCAGGGGACTCAGACTCCAGGAAGCAGAACCAAGGGCAGAAATGGTTTCATGCAGAAGCCGGAAGCAGGGCCAGAGCAGGACGAGAAGGCAGAGGACAAACTTGAGGGGAAAGAGTCCTCGGCAAGCATCTGATGATGAGACTGAGGGCTTGGGCAAGTGGCACTGGAGAATTCTTATTTGCTTTTATATTTTTTTCTGATTATAATAAATAAAGTATGTAAAGATTTTTTACTTCCTTTGCTCCATTAGATAGATAGATAGATAGATAGATAGATAGATAGATAGATAGATAGACAGATCTTCCCTGTTTGTCTCTGTCTCTATGCTTCTGTGTGTCTCTGCCTCTCTGTATCTCTCTGTGTCTCTCTGTCTGTCTCTATCTCTGTCTCTGTGTCTCTCTGGCTCTCTGTGTGTCTGTGTGTTTCTGTCTCTGTCTGTATGTGTGTCTTTCTTTCTCTGCCAAGCAACAGATTCTAGGTCCCCTTTCCAAGAGAATAGCCCCCCCCCTTCACCACCCTGCTCATCTGGAGTCCTCTGTCCTCCCCTCTCTACCAAAAACTCCTTCCTGCTCAAGAGATAAGCAACATAGATGGGAATACAGAAGAATTCACATAACCCAACTCAGCCCAAAGCACATGGGAATTTATACTAACAGCAGCATTTTCAGTGGAGAAAAAGATGGATTCTTCAATTAATGATGTTCAGAAAACTTGATAACCTTCTAGGAAAAGTAGAACTGAATGCACACTGGGTAACTCAAACCAAAATGAACTCCAAATGCACCAAATATGTCTTTGAGGAAAAAAATCAGGCCAAAAAGTCCCAGAAGAATCAATGAGAATATCTTTAAGAGCCTTGGAAGGAGCTCTACCAGGCTATCTATTGCTGTGATAAACAGTTTGACCAAAAGCTATTTGGGGAGGAGAGGGTTTATTTGGCGTACAGGTTAACCGAGGCAGTAACGCAAGGCAAGGGCTTGGAGCAGAAACCACTAAAGAATGCTGCTTACGGGCTTGCTCAGCTACTTTTCTTAAACAGCCCAGGTCCACCTACCCAGGAACGGCACAGCTCTCAGTGGGCTGGATCCTCTGTTATCAATTAGCAATCAAGAAAATGCCCCCAGAGACATGTTCACAGGCCAGTCTGATGGAGGCAATTCCTCAATTGACATTTCTTTGTCCCAGGTATGTCTGGGTTTGTGTCTAGTTGACAAAATGGGCAGTGAGAAAGTCTTTGTAACTTACATTCCCATATCCATAAAAGAAAGAGTTCAAAATTGACTTCAGAAACTACAAAATTTCATAGAGCCAATAATGCCATAAATGAATGAAGAGAGAAGGAGAGAAAAACATTTGCAATGGATGTCATAGAAAAAAAGACCAACTTGCCTCACACATAAAGCACCTGCAAATTTATAGAAAAACTGCAAACCAGCACCACTTAAAAAACGAAACAAAGAGATGAATGGATCATTCTTGGAAATGGAACTGTCTCTTAAGCACATGAGAAGACATTCACAAACACTCTGTATAAGGGAATTATATATTAAATCTGCAGTTGAGATGTCATTTGAAAGTACCATTTGGACCAAAGCCTTGATAGCACCTTGAATGTTCTCAGTGTAGTAAAAACAAGACTGTCACAGGCTGCCGCTGTTGCCGTATGAATTTTGTAAATTTGTTCAGCCTCTCTGGGGAGCAATTCATCAACATCTCTCAGAATTACAAAGGCTCAACTTGACCCAGAAATTCCACTTTTAGCAATTTATCTAAGAGATGCGATCTCACAGGTGTGTAATGACATATGTACAAGGTTATTCATTGCCACACTGCCTAAAAGAATAAGCCGAGTTCCCATCAATAGAAGGCTGATTAAATAGATTATAGAATATCCACACAAGGTAAGTCTCTTTAAGAGAGACAGAACTCTTCATAAAGTGATCTGGAAAGCATTACAAGCTAGATGAAATGAAACATGGGTAGGGTATAGAACAGCATGTAAAATATGCGACGCTTATTTTAAAGGGGCATGAAAGGGGGCAAGAGCTGCTAGGTACACATACACAGATCCACGCGCGGGGCTCTGTTTGCATATGCAGAGATAGCTCTTATGTGTGGAAACATGAGGAAACTGGCCCCAGGGGTCATTCGTGGTTAGAGATTTGGGAGTGTAGTGGAGCTCCCCCCTCCAGCGCCACTGTCATCCTGAAACCAAAGCAACTGTGGAAGACCCAACACAACCCTCACGAGATAGGGGCTGTCAACACTTCCTTCTGGAATTGGGGAGGGCTCATGAAGTGGCAAATCATGCCGGCAGGCACATGGGGGTGGGGTGGGGGGGTGGGATACAGGAAACCTGTTCTGCTGGAAGATATCTAAGCAGATACGTAAATGGTTATTCACAGCTGAGGAGTGAGAGTCTACTTCTCAGTAGTGTAGACGCCCACAAGTTGTCTGCGGTTCTGAAAGAGCACCTTGGATAAGCCTTTCGCAAGGGAGAACAACTGAACTCCCCAAGATGGCGGTTGCTTGGCTCAAGAGGATGGTCATGTACAATATACAGCCAAGTGCAAACTGGAGCTTAAGTCGAGTGGTTCTCACACTAGGTTCTCACACCTAGCTTAGTCCTTGCAGACAGGCCCCTGTCTAGCAATTCCTTGACTAGAACCTGACTTCAAAGACCCTGTAAATCACCTGTTCCTAAAAGCTGGGGACCCCGCTTCCCCCTCACCAGATGCCATCAAAGGTGGCTAGATACCTAGTCCCCACTGAAGCAGTGGAGGCTCGATCCTGGCTGCCAGACCTCTCAGGCATTGACCCAATAATAGGCATGGTATTCTAGACGGTGCTCTGCCTATCCACTGTCTGCCTGTTGGATTGTTTTCATGGGCTGAACTAGCCCCATTCTGGCTTACTGATGCTCCTTGCATTCATTACTGACTCCGGCCACTGCTTGAAAGACTGGTCTTCAAGCATGTGCCCCTCCCAGCCAACCCATTGGAGCATCGCTCTTGGAAATAGCTTTTCGATTCCTGCCCCTGGCTATGCGCTACTACGTTGTAGTGAGGGTTTCGCTTTTACCATTTGATGTTCCTTCTAGGTTATGTTTAAAGGGCTCAGAAAACCTCTCATGGTGTCCTCCGCAAGCTCGCTTACTGCTTTGGGGAAGATGAAAGGCGCCTTCTGCGTACACCTTCAGAGCTATGCTGGCTTCATCACTCTTGTCTTTCCAAAAGACACAGCGACCTCCTCGGTGTGGGCTTGCTATTCATTATCAGCTAATTCCACATGAGGTACTGCAGGCCTGGACCTTCCCCAGGCAGCAGGACTCAAGGATCTCTTCCAGCTCAGTATTACCAACAAATAACTCTGGCTGTTTGCAGGGCTTCCAGAATTTGGGCAAGTACGTGACCTTGATTCTTTTCCAGGCTTATCTTCAATCCACAGTGTATCCCAGACTTTGCAAGGCAGCCTGTAATTTCTGAGTCCTCTCGTGTGAGTACGTCAAGGTCACAATCACCAGCACAGAGCAATCAGCTCTCAAATGACTATCTTAATGGATGTTGTTTGCAGCTTATCCCAACTAGAATGTAAGCTTATTTCTGTTTTATCTCCTCATAACACCTAGGGAAGAACAATGTTGTGCATACAGATGTAGGATGTAGGGAAGGAGAGGCCCAGGACTGAAGGTCAGAAGGCCTAGGATTGTCTCCTCTTGCTCGCCAGCAAGCCTCTTGATTTCTCTCTGACTCAGTTTCCTCAGACAGAGAGAGCGGGAGTCACCTGTTTCTAAGTGTAACTACAAGAGTCCAGCAAGGTAAGGTATATGATGGTTCAGGAGGCTTAGGAGACAGCTCAGGAGATGTGGCTCAATCAGTAGGGTGCCCACCTGGCATGCACAAAGCCCTGCGTCCAGTCCCCAACTTTACATAAAAAGCCACGTGTGGACATGTGGTAGCGTAACCCTGATATCCGAGCACTTGGGAAATAGGAGGAGGATTAGGTGTTCAAGGTCACCATCAGCTACACAAAAAGTTTGAAGCCAGCATTAACTACATGAGACCATGCCTAAAAAAACAAAGAGAGAAAGGAAGGAAGGAAGGAAGGAAGGAAAACAAAACAAAACAAAACAAAACAAAACAAAACAAAACAAAACAAAACTCAGTTTTAGCCATCCTATACAATCCAGAAGCTTGTAAGGGTTAATATTTTATTTTATTTCATTTTTATTTTACTTTATTATTATCCTTTTGAAGCCTGTCTATTTTCTAATGAGAGACAGAAAGGGAGTGAGTCAAGATATGGGGAGAGGTGGGGAAGAACTGGGCGGAGGAGAAGAAGGGAAACCGTAATCAGGACAGGTTTTGTGAAGAAAAAAAATCTATTTTAAATAAAAGAAAAAATAAATAAGTATACTGAATGTCACTTTATAAGCATCTCCTAGAAGAAGGAGCTCCAGGGACAGGAGCTCTGCGCCTGCCACGTGGATTTGCAGTGCTCTGCTCTGTTGGCTACTGCCCCTCCTGAAAGCTGGAACAGGGACTGCCCCTCCTGAAAGCTGGAACAGGGACTGCCCCTCCTGAAAGCTGGAACAGGGACTGCCCCTCCTGAAAGCTGGAACAGGGACTGCCCCTCCTGAAAGCTGGAACAGGGACTGCCCCTCCTGAAAGCTGGAACAGGGACTGCCCCTCCTGAAAGGTGTCCCTACTGAGGGACCAGCCCTGGTGTTTGACCTACACCACTCACTGCCCTGTGAAAACAGCTCACCGTGCAGGGGGAAGAAGACAACCACCTTCACCACAGTTCCATCTTCTAGAAAACAACAGCCACGCCACTCTGACTGTGAACTGGGATTTAGCAGAGGACTCTGAGCTACATGAATGAGCGAGGCAGCAGAGGCCTGTCCCAGTGCATTCTGCCAGCATAGACAGCATTCCATACGGTCGACTGATACCGAAGAAATGGATGGAGGTAAACAAACCATATGCTAACATATCGAGAACATAGGCAGGGGACACTCTAAGTCAAAAGTGCAGATGAAGGAGAGGAGAGGAGAGAGGAGGAGAGGGGAAGGGAGAGGAGGGGGTATGGGAGGGGAGGGGAGAGGAGGGGAGAGGGGAGGGGAGGAGAGGAGGGGGAGGGGAGGAGAGGAGGGGGGAGGAGAGGGGAGGAGAGGGGAGGGGAGGGAGGAGAGGGGAGGGGAGGGAGGAGAGGAGAGGAGAGGAGAGGAGAGGAGAGGAGAGGAGAGGAGAGGAGAGGAGAGGAGAGGAGAGGAGAGGAGAGGAGAGGAGAGGAGAGGAGAGGAGAGGAGAGGAGAGGAGAGGAGAGGAGAGGAGAGGAGAGGAGAGGAGAGGAGAGGAGAGGCAAGAGCCCAAGAGGGAAGGCAGCCTTATGGTTCACGGCCCTGTCAAGGGCAGCCTCCAATCAGCTCCGTTTATCTGACATAATCTTTGTGGATTCCCTAACACGAAGCCAGATAGAGTCACATAGTCCTGAGGTCTATGGCTACAGGCACTATCTCTCAGTTCTTGGTACTTCCCCATGTCATAGAATGATTCAGGATTCAGGATGTTGACTCTTTGACCACAGAATAAACCGCTCTCCCCCTTAGATAGACAACGCTTTCCTTCTCTAGCAGTATATACATACCCCAACCCAAGCTTTTCTTTTATACTGTTAAGTCTCCATGGCCAGGAAAGAAGATAAGTTTTTAAAGACCTAAAAGGTTTTAAGAAATTCACATTTCAGCCAGGCAGTGGTGATACATGCCTTTAATCCCACTTGGGAGGCAGAAGCAGGTGGATTTCTGAGTTTGAGGCCAACCTGGTCTACAGAGTGAGTTCCAGGACAGCCAGGGCTAGACAGAGAAACCCTGTCTCAAAGAAAAAACAAAACAAAACAAAAAAAAAAAACAAGAAATTGACATTTCAGTGGGAAAGAATTCTTAGGACAAGCTCATCACAGACCAAAGTCCACCTTATTATAGTAATTAGAATGATCTTTGGAGTCCTGATCTGTATAGGAATCTGAATCAGGCCCTAAATAGTGGCTCCCTACAAACACACAGAAAGCATCCTATAAGCATCTAAGCTACCCAAACCAGCACTGCTTGGGCCTTAGACTTATCTGAATACATCTTGAGGGTCAATAAGGCAGCTACAGTTTAGAACTGGAAAAATCTGGTTAGAATCCAAAATATGTTGAGTGTACTTCCAGGCTTCCCTGTCTCTGTTCCTCTCCAGGCCTCCCAGAAGCTTGTGTGGAACCAACAAGAGGGCCTAGAAAATACTCATCCTGACATAAAAGGTCACTGCACAGGCTTGGGCCAAGGGTAATAAGCTGGAGTGAGTAGGCGGTTGTTTCAAAGGCAGAGGGATGGATGGCTTTGAGTATCCAGGCTTGTGGCTCCAGGGCTCCGTGCCAGAGCCCTGGGGAAGAGAGATTGAATAAAACAGAGAGTCACCTGCCAGAAGTCTTTGTAAGACATCACCACATACCCAACGCAGCACAGCACGAGGTGTGATTCCTCTCTAATGAGCTGAGAACCAAGGGACCTGGAGGCCAGTCTGCAGCCGGAAGACACAAAGTCTGGGAGAGCTAGGAGAGCAGAGGCTCTGGCGTGTCAGACAGACCGTACAGCAGGAGAGCCTGACCATGAGGCCAAAGAGAGAAGCGCCCTGACCCCTTCCAAAGAGAGATGGCAGAGCCCTCCAGCCAAGAGCATTTGAGGAACTACAGGACAATCAAGGCACCCCCTCAAACCTACACAAGGAATTTCAGGGACCCTAAGGAACAATAGCAGAGTGGAAAGACAATGAAAATGAAGAGTCCATGCTTGACCTTGAACCAAGACAAGAAAGCAGCTGCAGATCTTTCTCTCCCTCACACCGATCGGGTCGAGTTTTGCCAACACACAACCACCAACTAAGCAAAACTATGGCAGAGCAAATATGTTCTTAACACTTCGGATGAAAGGACTACCCTAATATTTTCTCAAACTGTCAAATTAATCATTGCTCTTGTGAGTAATAGTTAATGATCTGGTCTTCTCCAGAAGGTCTAGTGAGGGAAAGAAAGCCCAAGAAATCCATAAGAATCTCTCTCCTTTGGGAAAAACCCTTTGGATAAGAGAAAGTGTCCCTAGGAAGTGAAGCAGGGAGAAACGTGGCACCGGCTGACCTCAGATGATACTAGTTCTACCACATCTTGAAGGTGACATTCTTCTGCTGGGGCCAAATGTGGCCCCGCAGTTTGTGTAGGGGGCTAACTCTACCATCAAACATGCTGTTTAGGTCAGGATCCACTGCCCAAAGCCCTACTCCAACCACAAAACAGCTTTTGGTCAGTGAGAGACAACATCTTATGTAAGTCCACCTTGTGATGCTCTAACATAATGAACTTGCATAGTGAAATATTGATATATTCCCAACTCTAAACAATGCATATTGTCATTTGTTTTATAGGAAACAGAAAGGAAAAAGATTAGGAAGTAAAAAAGAAATTCATATTTATAGAAATTTTTAACAAACAACTATTTGATGACTCATACAAATTAGTAGTAGGAAAAAGTTGTTGCTTATACACTATTAATATCTGAAAGTTATGTACAGTGGGAAGTGTGGTCATCTTTATCTTGTCTGTGAGTTTGAGTTTTATTCTGTTTTGCATGATGCTGACTGTGGGCTTACTGTGTATTGCCTGTTTTATGTTCATGTGTAACCCCTGTGTTCCTAGATCCTCCAAGACTTTCATTGTAAAGGGATGTTGAATTTTGTCAAAGACCTTTTCAGCATTTAATGAGACAACTGTGTGGTTTGTGTCCTTGAATCTGTTTATATGGTGCATTACCTTTATTGAATTATCTATGTTGAGCCAAAGCTGTATCTGGGATGAAGTTGACTTAATCATGGTGGATAATCATTTGGATATGATCTTAAATTTGCTTTTTTTACTAAGAACTTCTGTTATCCATGTTTATCAGAGGTATAGATCTATAACTTTTCTCTTTCAGTTGACTCTTGGGTTGTAATACTGGCTTTGTACC